>SPJY01035639.1:7259239-7428160 GCA_005191435.1 Raddia distichophylla | reverse complement strand
CGAGTGTGTGTGTGTGTGTGTGTGCCGCCAGCTCCGCCCCGGCGTGCTCCTCACCCAAGCCGCCGCCCCTCTCTCCCTCCGTCGCCCCTCCCTCTCTCCCGCCGCCCTCACCACCCCACCTGCAGTGCCGCACCCCTCTCTATCTTTGCCGCCCCTCCCTGTCTCCCAAATTCCCATGCCGCTCTCCTAAATTATGTTCTTGTTATGTTGATTAATCAGCTGATATAGTTTCTTTTCTCCCTGTTGCCGCAATTGATTGATGCCCCATGGCCATGTTAGTAGGAGTACTATTTGCTGCATTACATTGTAAGGTTAAATTTTTGTCATCAGCTATCCATGCGAGCTTCGTCTTCTATATGTACTGCGTATAGCTAGCTCATTAATTAGTATTTTTTCAATGTAAGCAGAAAACGTTAGTGCTATGACATGCATATTTTCTCAGTGGCCAATATAATGAATAGATTAATAGTAATTGGATGCTCATTATAGTTCAATGCTGTCAGAACTAGATATCAACGTGAATAACTCATGACAACATTGAACATGGTTTGCCAGGATAATAGACCAAAATGTGAGGATTTAGTGTTCTGGGATGCCATGTAATGAGAAATTTCGTCGTAGATCCATTTTCAGTTATCAAAATTGATGATGTTTTCACATTTGTGTTATCGTCGGAGTACATGGATAATTGTACACTCTTTAGGGAGTTGTCTACTTACCTTGTTTTTGCTTAAACAGTAAGTAATAGATTACTTCGATTTCTATTAAGCTTTGTCAGTTCGGCATTTTGTTATTGTAACATTCGTGATGTTCTACTTTGATGAAGCTTGCCCTCTTCTTCAGCCCATCGGTTTAACATTGATCACTGTTAATGCTTACCATTGTTTGGGATGCACTGATTTATTGGGTTTCAGAAGTGCATTATTGAGTTTTGTTTTTACTGATGACAGATAAAACATTTCTTCTCGGTGTGATATCTCGAATATAAAAGAAGGGTTTCATATAATGTCGCGAACTCCAAACAACAAATCATCGAAAGGAAAAGAAGGTATTTATAATTGTCATATTCAGATTTTATTTTTAATTATGGTTTCCTTAATTCTTATTACATACTATTTGCAAATGGCATTCTGTAATTCTTTAATGTTAATTCTGATCACTGTTAATGCTTAACATTGTCTGGGATGCACTGTGTTCGTTTTCATGCTCCAGTAGTTTTTATTTACACTTTTGTTGAGGATGTTATAATGAATCCAATAGTTTTTATTTATTGGGTTTTAGAATTTTGGGCTATAAGGCTTTAGAAGTGCATTATTGGGTTTTATTTTTACTGATGACAGATAAAACATTTCTTCTCGGTGTGATATCTCGAATATAAAAGAAGGGTTTCATATAATGTCTCGAACTCCAAACAACAAATCCTCGAAAGTAAAAGAAGGTATTCATAATTGTCATATCCAGATTTTATTATTAATTATGGTTTTCTTTAATTCTTATTACATACCCAAACAACAAATTCTCGAAAGGAAAAGAAGGTATTTATAATTGTCATATCCTGATTTAATTTTTAATTATGGTTTCCTTAATTCTTATTACATACCATATGAAAACAACATTGCAGTGTTTGTCGATCATAGTGTCCCAAAGAGGCCATGCCGCATTACACCTGGTTCATTATGCATTTGATAAAACTTAAATGTCAGGCTAAAAAATGAATCGGACGATGAAAATATACCACCTCCACTGTATTCACCTTTTGGCGTGAATAACACACTGACAGGGTATGCTACAACTACGCAAGCTGAATGTTCAAATGGTATGCCAATTGACGCTACATATATGATTCTATTAAACATAATTGTGCTATTTTGATGCATAGATAATCCGATTGTCTCCATATATTTGATTTATAGCAAGGAGACGACCCCTCCAACCTTCACAAACCACAAATTATATGTCTGGCCAAACTCTATCCACAATAGACTATGAAGGCACACCAAATTCAAGTTGCGCGCAAGAGATTAGGGAGTTAGCAAGAGATCGTGATAGGATTTGCCGTCGAAGAATGACTTAACAGCAAAGAGAAGAGTGGAACTCTCGTCGCAGAGCAGCAAGACAAAACCAGTCAGACAATGTTAGGTCAGAGATCAATGCGGCGCGTAGATTAGCCAAACAAGATCGGCCGTCTGAAGTTAGGGATGACATCAATGCCATTCGGAGAACTGCAAGGCAAAACCAACCGGTCGAGGTTAGGGAGAAGATCAATGCCTCTCGAAGAGCATCGTCGCAAAGTCTACAACTAGAAGAGAGACGGAGACTACTGGATCATCGGAATTCAAATTATGCGTCTAGGCGTAACACCCCGTGTGCTGAATCAATTGCAATCCAATGTCCAGAAGTTGCTAGCCCTTTAACCAATAGACAATCAGTCGTTCTGCTTACTTCTGATGGTCTAGATAACACCCCATGTGCACCTGTTTTTATCAGGTAATACATGCTTCTATTAATTTGAGGTGGTTATTAATATTTGATTAATCACCGACCACTAAACAAGGTAGAAAATGTAGATGAGGATGTCGATGGTGTCCTCGACGAGGAGCAATATGTCGTTGATAATGGAGGTACTTTTCTTGTTTCGTCTATTT
Organism: Raddia distichophylla; assembly: GCA_005191435.1. Taxonomy (NCBI): domain Eukaryota; kingdom Viridiplantae; phylum Streptophyta; class Magnoliopsida; order Poales; family Poaceae; genus Raddia; species Raddia distichophylla. Next base: position 7,425,515 of record SPJY01035639.1, on the reverse strand, counting down.
CTTCCACCTTAATTATATAAGCAGTAGTAACATAGATTATGGTAATATGTTATGATTTGTTTCAGTTGATGATAATGGTATTTTAGATGACGTCCAAGAAACAGAAGGTTCTTGTTCAACACAACCTATCCTAAGTGATCCTTGTGATCATGTGTATGGCAACATCCCTCAGAGCACACATTTGCTGAGGTTCGAGCTAGACTGTGAGAAGTGTGGTGCGAAGAGATTTCAATACGAGACAAAGGGCTTCTGCTTCCACGACGGAAAGGTCATTCTGGCGAACCCGGACGTTGATGATGAACTTGTGAGAGTATGGACGAGCTCAGAACCCGACACAATTTACTTTCGAGACAATGTTATATTCTTTAATGGCCATTTCTCTTTCACTACCCTTGGCATCAGCTTAGATGAGCAATACGCCAACATGAGGGGCGGTAATTACACATTCCGCGTCCATGGAGGGATTTATCATAATGTACATTCTTTTGGTCCGAGAGACTCTGGCCCTCACCATCTTGAGTTATATTTTTATGACAATGATTCCACACTTGCTCATCGATTTCGGCATTCTTCTAACTTGGACCAACAGGTCATAAGAAATCTTGTCAACATTATGCATGGTAACCCGTATTCTCAAACCTTTAGGAATCACGGGCAGGTCGGAGATCTCGATGAATATCGTGTCACTCAAAACCTTGATCCTAGGTTGGATCAAAGGATTTACAATACACCTATAACTTCAGAGGTTGCCGCGATATGGGTTGAGGGAAATGAGCTACGTCTGGGGTTCGATTGTAGCATCAACTTGTACGGAAACAACAACACGAGGCATACCATCCAGCCACACTTTGGTTGTTACGACCCACTGTCGTACCCTCTATTTTTCCCAAAGGGTGAGCTTGGATGGCATTAGGACATCCCGAAGGTTGGTGTGTCTGCTGCATAGACGACCGCTAATCCATCGGACGACCATGACGAGGAAGGTTAGTGACTGTTTAACTAACATAATGCTCATACTTGCATTTTACATCATTTAACACGTTACCAAATTGCCTCTGTAGGGAGTGGTAACAGGTTCACCATATCTGCTAGAGAGTATTACTGCTACAAGTTTCAGATACGTCGTGGTATATTCAACCCTGTTTTATATGGGTCGCGTCTCTTGCAACAATACGCGGTTGATATGTACATCAAGATAGAGACATCGCGATTGAACTACATCAGATATAACCAGAAGAACATAAGGGCAGATCTTTATCAGGGATTGCTTGATAGCCTTGGAGTAGGTGAAATTTGTGCCGGCGCGGTTGGAAAAAGAATAGTCTTGCCTCCTTCGTTCATAGGGGGAGGTCGTGACATGAAGCGTCGATTCCTAGATGCTATGGCTTTGGTACATTGATACGGCAACCCAGACGTGTTCCTCACGATGACATGCAACCCATATTGGCAGGAGATAGTGGATGAGCTTTTGCCCAGTCAAACTCTATGTGATCGCCCTGACATCGTTGTACGTGTGTTCAGGGCGAAGCTGGAGGAGCTCAAGAAGCAGCTCTTCGAGAAACATATTCTCAGGAATGTTGCTGCCTATGTTTATGTGGTCGAGTTTTAGAAGAGGGGCCTTCCGCACGCTCATTTTCTCCTAATAATGAACGGACGATATAAGTTGACATCTCCGGAGCAGTACGACTGCATCATCTCGGCCGAGCTGCCAAATAAGGCCAAGTATCCAGAGTTATACAAGATGGTCATAAAGCACATGATGCACTGCCCCTGCGGGAGACTCAAACCGAACAATATGTGCATGAATGAGAAAGGTGAGTGCAAGTGCCACTACCCTCGCCCTTTTAACTCTGAAACCATCCAAGGCACAGATTCTTACCCTTCGTATAGAAGACGTGACGATGGGAGTAAAGTTAAAGTTCGAGGTGCATGGCTAACAAACAGATGGGTTGTACCATACAATCCGTACCTTCTAAGGATGTTTAATTGCCACATAAATGTTGAGGCGTGTTCTAGCATAAAGGCTATCAAGTACCTTTTCAAATACATGTACAAGGGGCATGACCGAGCTTCTGTTTCTCTCGGTGAAGCTGGAAGCAACGAGGAAGTCGATGAGATTAAGCTTTATAGGGATGCTAGGTGGGTCACCCCACCAGAAGCCCTTTGGAGGATATACGGGTTCGATCTAAGCAAGATATCGCCACCCGTGAAGCAGTTGTAGCTCCAACTTCCCAACATGCACATGGTCTCGTTCCACGCAGGGCAGGATCTCCATGACGTCGTCGACCGACAAGGTGCAGAGAAGACCATGTTGACCGCATACTTCGAGGCCAGTAGGAAATACGAGTGGGTTCGTGGCATCCTCTATAGGGATTTCCCTGCAAGTTTTATCTGGCTGTCAAAGGGCAAGATCTGGAATCCGAGAAAGAAGGGAACACAAATTGGGAGGGTTGTGTCAGCAAGTCCAGCTGAGGGGGAGCGATACTTCTTGAGGATCCTCCTAAATCATGTTGACGGCGCGACCTCGTTTGAGCACCTGCAGACAGTGGACGGTGTGCTGTGTCCCTCGTTTCGGGAGGTTGCGGAAATGAGAGGACTCATTGAGGCAAACAACACTATAGAAGATTGTCTAACAAAAGCCGAGCTGTTTCAGATGCCGTGTGCCCTTCGGTGGCTATTTGCGACCATATTGGTCTACTGTGAGCCTAGCGATGTTCGTGGGCTATGGAATAGACACCTCGATGCAATATCGGAGGACTATGGCCGTTCCCATACGCCTGCACATGTGATCGATCATTGGTCCTTATTGACATCAGACGCATCCTCCAGTCGATGGGAAAGGACATAAAAACGTTTCCCTTGCCTGCGACTGATGAGTCATATGCCAACATGGGAGTTGAGCCACAGGAGATCATAGACGAGACCAGCATTGGAGTGGAGCCACATGAGTTCACTATTTTTGAGTCTCTTAACTTAGAACAGAGATCCGCATATGATCGGGTACTAGCTGCGATCGAGAGTGGTGAGGGAGGTGTATTCTTCGTTGATGGACCAGGAGGAACGGGGAAAACTTTCCTTTACAAGGCGTTGCTTGCCACAGTCCATTCGCGTGGGGAGATAGCAGTGGCGACCGCGACGTCTGGTGTTGCCGCATCCATCATGCCCGGAGGAAGGACCGCGCATTCTCGGTTTAAGATACCCCTTGACGTCCAAGATGGAGTGATGTGCACATTCACAAAACAAAGTGGTACTGCTACTCTACTGCGTAGATCATCGCTCATCATATGGGACGAAGCCTCCATGACAAAGAGACAAGCGATTGAGGCCCTAGACAACAGCATGCGTGACATCATGGAGCGTCGTGATGTTTCGTTTGGGGGAAAACCATTGTCTTCGGAGGTGACTTCAGACAGGTGCTCCCTGTCATACGGAAAGGGACACGACCTCATATAGTAAACTCGACCCTGCGCAGGTCATATTTATGGGATTGCATGCACCAGCTTAGGCTTGTCCGCAACATGAGAGCTAAAGCCGATCCCGAGTTTGCAGAGTACCTTCTATGAATCGGCAATGGAGTGGAGGATGCAGATGATGAATGTTATGTTAGGCTTCCTAACGAGATATGTGTTCCATCTTTAGGGGAGGATGCCGATCTCGACGGGCTGATAGATAGAGTATTCCCAATGCTTGGATCCAACCAAAATGATCCAAGCTACATCACCTCACGTGCTATACTCTCAACCTGAAATGAGTGCATCGACCGTATAAATAGAAAGATGATTGATCGGTTTCTTGGGGAGGAGATGATTTATAAAAGCTTTGACAGTGCGGAGGACGATTCACATGGCTATTATCTGGTTGAATTTTGAACACCCTAACCCCTAGCGGGATTCCTCCGCACATGCTAAAGCTAAAGATCAATTACCCGGTGATTCTTCTGCGGAACATTGACCCCGCGAATGGATTGTGCAATGGGACAAGGCTGGTTGTTCGGGGGTTTCAAAGAAACGCTATCGACGCCGAGATCATTGTTGGCCAACATGCTGGGAATAGAGTTTTCCTTCCTCAAATACCACTGTGCCCCTCCGACTCGGAGATGTTCCCATTTTGTTTTAAGAGGAAGCAATTCTCTGTAAGGCTCAGCTTTGCGATGACAATCAATAAAGCCCAAGGACAAACCATCCCTCACATCGGTGTCTATTTGCCGGACCCGGTGTTCTTCCATGGGCAACTCTACGTCGCGCTGTCAAGAGCTAATTGAAGAGGAAATATCACAGTGCTAGCTATATCTGATAAGGCCAAATCAAAGCGACGGAGCTCAAGGGGCACCCGTGAGACGTTCACCAAAAACATAGTATACAAGGAAGTGCTTACGGCACCAACATGACAACAGGTGGGATTCTGGAATATTTTGTCCTGTTCATATTCAGCATGTAAGTTCTGTCCTTGGTTTTCTCATGCTTTAAATTTATTACAGTATACATTTAAATTTACACCTCGATTAACAAACTTATAAAAATATCCTAAAGGTGTACCACTTTCTTGTAGGTGCTGCTAAAGATGCAAATGAGTGTTTTGCTGAATCAACTCCTTGACGTCTCTAGCTGGATCTCACATCCACATCAAATCGGGGTTGGTGGACCATGAACTGAAGGTGACAGCGGCTCCCCTCAGTTCTAAACTTACTCTCTACCGTTTCAACTGGCTGTTTGGTTCGTCAATCAAAGAGGTCGTTTAATTTGTCTTGATCTTTTTTACCTCATATAAGCATATAACCTTCATATTAATGTCAATATGCACAACTACTTTTGATCTGTACCACCGATTAGGATGTACCTGCCGATAAGTTTTGATACCTGGAAAATATTTTATTCATCTTGCTTTGTCTGCAAGATATCTATTTAATATCAAAATTTTGCTTAGGGCTTCAGGGTGAAGGTTTTTTTTGTTTACTTGTATTGCAGGAAGATCTGTACTACCCACATCCATATGTACATGATGTCTTATGGGCTACCCTCCATATATTTTTTGAACCAGTTATGACGCATTGGCCTGGAAACAAATTGAGGGAGAAAGCTTTGAACCTTGTCATGCAGCACATTCATTATGAAGATGAGAACACTCTATACATTTGCATTGGTCCTGTGAACAAGGTAAACTGAAGACTCTGATTGCCTGTAAATTTTATAGAGAAGGAAGACACTTCTTTTTTCTTGCTGTGAGTATCAAAATCATAGCATGATAAGACTACACTCCTCCAATTTTAACATTGATAATTGGTGTTTCCACCTTATAAAAGGAAAATGTAATAACTACAGTGTTTTGTGCCATGCCCTCTAAACTTTCTTCTTTCTCTGTCTTGGTTTACCACTTGTATCAATGATATCTTATCAAATTTACTTGTTCCCAATTGTCTGAAATTTTGGAACTTTTCCAGCTAAACCTTTCTTCAGCTTCTGCTACAAGTTCTCTGATTACTTATGCCACATGTGTTTTTTCTGATAGCGCCATGTAATGCCAATCCTTGGTAAAATTTGAATTGACTCATTAAGCTTTTTCAGTTTATGGAATTTCCTCTGATCTCCAGTATGCATTGTTTAACAAAGCCATAAACCTTCTGTTAACACGTTATTATCCGAGTTGAATGTCGAACTGCTGTGTTACTGTTATGTGCATCATGTCAGAAAATTCCATGAGCATGAAATCATCACAAGAACATTGGAATATAAAATCAAACAATAATATGCCATGTCTGCCTCCGCACGGAACCATAGAATATCTGTGATTTGCTATATACATAAATATAAATCTTTCATGTTTGTTATATATATAAGTATAGATCTTTCAAGTTCACAGGATTTCATACTATGACTTTATTTGGGCTATTTTCCCTGACAAACTGAGCTATAAACAATTTTGTCATAACTTTTTTTTTTCTGTAGTGTTAGCCACCGTATACCACTGTAATTGTGTTCTAACAAAGTGGATGTTGACAGTTCAGTGAAGCGAACAGTGAATTGTGCTGTTTTCTTCAAATCCAACCTGGGATTTGTACTACTGTTTTGAGAAAGCAATATGTACTACTTGGAATATACCATAATTCTTGCCCTATCAAATAACACGGGGAGGATTTTTGATATTAACAGAGAATAGGTTTATTTTTGGTATGATTTGAATTTATGGGAATATGGAGTAACAGCCTACCCTTTTGTCATAACTTTTTTTTTCTGTAGTGTTAGCCACTGTAAACCACCGTAATTGTGTTCCAACAAAGTGGGTGTTGACAGTTGAGTGAAGTGAACAGTGAATTGTGCTGTTTTCTTCAAATCCAACCTGGGATTTGTACTACTGTTTTGAGAAAGGAATTTGTACTACTTGGAATATACCATAATTCTTGCCTTATCAAATTACACGGGGAGGATTTTTGATATTAAAAGAGACTATGTTTATTTTTGGTATGATTTGAATTTATGGGAATATGGAGTAACAACCTACCCTAAACCGGTTCCACTAGTATGGGGAATCAGATATCTATTTACACAAGTGGATTAGGGTAGATTTGTTCAATCCAAAAGGATGCTTCTATCTATTTTTTTTAATATTAATGATATTTATTTATTTTTCTTTGTTGGAAAATAAATTGTTTTTTTTTGTCCATGCTAACTACTTATTTATTTGTTGTGTAGGCCTCCGTGCTAACCTACTAAGTGATCGTGAAAGTGTTGGGCGCTACGTCGAAGATTCCAACGAAACTAGGATTAAAGCAATTACTAAGTGATATTCAAAGGATTACTATATTCAAACTTATTTAATCATTGTATAAGATAGTCGGATTTTTTTCATCGGCAAATACATTTATCTATAAATGGTGTTAAGTGTCAAAGTGAACGTATTTTATTATTTTTTATTCATCTGTGGTGACTTTATTATTTTTGTATATAATATTAAGTATTACATTTTACAGTTCCTATATGTATCGCGCTTGTACATCATGGTTTGTTACTGCGCGAGATTGGCAGCACAAAATAGAGTACAAGCGCTTCCTCTCCATCCCCTCCCTTCCCTAAGTACAACAGGTTCGTATTAATTTTTTTATTGTTTATGTGTTGTTGGTTGAATAGTGAAAGTGCATCTAAGCCCCAAGTAGTTTTGGTGATTAATGATTAACAATTATAGAGTTAATATTTTCTATTGGAGAATTGTACACAGATGGTATACAGGTAAATTCTTGAGGTATATGTTTAAATGTGATGGTGTACCCCTTAATCATGGATATGTTTCAAGAAGGCATCAAGACTAGTAATTATTTGTAAATCTTTATTTATTGAGTTATAGTGATGTCGTACTATAAAGAGGGATGCAATAGAGAAGCATATAAAGGTTGCTAAGTGCTCAAAATAGGTATCTCGAAGTTCGTGTGAGTTTTCCATTCAAAATTCACTCTATACAGAACCTACAACATCAGAACATCTGACGAGGGTCGGAATATCCGATGGTGAAACCAGCCAGCTAGTTTTCCATGTGATCCAGTGAGCAGTCCATCGGAACATCCGATGTGGGTCAGAACATCCGATGGTTGTCGGAACATCCGACGCGGGATTAACTGCAGCAACGGTTACTTTTTGGGATTCTCTATTTAAAGCCCTCTCTAATACCTGCCAAAAGGTTACTCACTCTGATTACATCCTGATTTGAGCCTAATTCATATTCTTCATCATCTCTCAAAACTTTAGCCTTTGTCTCTCTCGTGTTCATTGTGTGAGATCTAGATCTAGTGAGATCGAGGCACCCAAGTGCTCCACGAATTAGAGTCATCTAATTCTTGAGCACTTAGCGATTCCTAATTTTTTCATCGCATTTGTTACTCTTGGAGGCTTGAAGGGCTTCTAGACGGCTAGGTGTCGCCGGTGAGCTGCCGATCTTCTTGTGGTGTGCCCCCGGAGTTTGTGAAGGTGCGAATCTACCTCCGCAAGGAAAATGATTCAACTAGTGATCGCCGGTGAGTGATGTGTGCTTTCTTGGTGATCCGGGCTTTGTGCATTCCCTAACGGTGAGTAGGATCTCTCTTCAAAGATCCGAACATTGGTAAACAAAAATCGCCGTGTTATTCGTCTTGGTCTTAATTAGTTGTTTTTACTATTGGTGTTGGCCTCTTCTGAATATTCTTGAATAGATCTAATCTTGTTTTGCGAGAAATTAGTTTTTACTGTAGGTTTTCGTCAATTCCAGAAATACCAGGATCGAAACATCCGACGTACATCGGAATATCCGACCCAGATCAGAACATCCGACGCAGGGGTTTCCGGACTAGATCGGAACATCTAACCTCCATCGGAATATCCGACGTGCTGGTCACTGTATTCACTTTATTAATTCCGCAATTTTATTTTATTCGCCTATTCACCCCTCTAGGTGGCATAGCGATCCTTTCAAATAGTAATAAAGATTGTACTAGATCGGATGCAATGCGATCTAATATAATACATATCCTTCATCAGCCAATAAATCGCCACCAAAACTTTGATCTTTTACACAGGTGGGTGCATTTTAGTGATATTAATTTTGAACATATGTACCAATCATGTTGGAATGTTCGAGCGAAAGTGGTTTGGAAATCAAGTATTAGAGAAACCAAAACTTATAGAACGCACTATATCCATCTGATTTTGAGCGATGAGTTTGTAAGTAAATGTTTATTTGAAAAATGAATTAAACCAATTATTTATGTTTATTATTATTTTAAATGTTCCAAATATTTTTATAGGGGCACATGTAACAATTAGTTATTACTTTAATTAATTCTAAACAGGGAACAAAGATTGAGGCCTTTGCACACTTGCGACAAGTAGATCGTTTTAATGTGATTTTACGCCCTGGTCTAATTTATGACTTTGAAGGTGTTGGTTTTCAACCTACGGATTGACCACCTTCTCAGGTTTTCTTGGCCATTAAATCTGATTATATTCTTAGTCTTAGCTATCAGACAAAGGTAACGACGCCAGTTAGGCTTGTCGAATGGCCACCCATTCCAAGACACTTCAAGGATTTCGATGAAGTGTACAGACGTCCAAACCGAACACTTGCTGGTAATGCTATACAATTAACCATTCGTAAAATCTCCATTACAGTAATTTTGTTCATGCATATGCTAATATTTTAATTTGCTGCTTCATGCAGATATTATAGGTTTAATTGTTAGCATTGATGACATCAACACACGCATCACAAATGGTAGAAGTGTTCCAAGTCGGGATGTTGTTCTTATGGGTCTTCGGTATGATCTTACCATACTAAACTACTGATTAACAATAAATTTATTGTTCTTCTTTAACATTGTCCCTACTCGATCAGCAAAAACCTGATTTTATTACGAGTCTGGGATGGCTTAGTCTCGTGCAACATTCATCGATGGCGTCGTGCAGAGGACAACTTCCAGTGCTTCGCTGCTATGCTCGCGAGGATCAATAAGAATACTCGTAAGAAGTGTATACACCATATTTATCATTGATCCTAACATGGTATGTATTTCGCATGTTTTTAACTTTTTGTTATTTGTTATTCATGAATAGTCAGCCTATCTACGACGGATGAGAGTGTGATTTTTTTCAGTCCAAGCTCTCCTTATGCTGATGCGTTGGAAGGTAAATGTTTGTCCTATCTCAATATTAACTATATTTATTTCTTTTTTCTTTGTTGGAAAGTAAATTGTTTTTTTGGTCCATGCTAACTACTTATTTATTTGTTGTGTAGGCCTCCGTGCTAACCTACTAAGTGATCGTGAAAGTGTTCGGCGTTACGTCGAAGATTCCAACGAAACTAGGATTAAAGCAATTACTAAGTGATATTCAAAGGATTACTATATTCACACTTATTTAATCATTGTATAAGATAGTCAGATTTTTTTCATCGGCAAATACATTTATATATAAATGGTGTTAAGCATCAAAGTGCACGTATTTTATTTCTTTGTTATTCATATGTGGAGACTTTATTATTTTTGTATATACTATTAAGTATTACATTTTATAATATATTTTTTAGTCTTATGTAACTCTTTTCGAAGGCTCTCAACTTTTTTGTTCAATCCAACCGAACTATATGAATCAAAGATAACGTAAAAACATACACCCGGTTTGAATCCTATCTGCACTAAAATTCCACCTCTACGTTGGAACCTCTAATTAACTTTGGTTCCTATCCATATCGGTGCTTATCTGTTTGCTCGAATTCCTGTAGAAACAATCGGACGGGCCGGAAAAATTGGATGATCATAAACTGACACAAGGCATCGATCTGCTTGAGAAACACCCAAGCAGCCAGGGCATCTTCCATCTGCTACACAGTACATCGATTGAGAAAAGGTATTGAATCATCTCTCCCTCACCGTATTCCTCTCTCTGTCCTCCCTCAACTTCCCCCCTATCCACACGCAAAGCTACTAGACGAGGCCCTCTTCTTCAGCCTGGCGCGGACAGAGACGGCGCCGCCACCTCCTTCTTCATCCGTTGTCATTAAATAATATATGCGACTCCGCATCTCGACTTCTGCATGTTTAATATTTAATATGCCACGAGTAATTTTTTCATATCATCATAAGGTTAAGCCAAATTCTTGAGCTGTTCTGACTCCATGGAAGGAGGATCTTCTTTGAATACCACCGACCTATCCTATGTTACAGGCATTTGTCGAGTCGGTATGTACAAATTATTTGTCGAGTCCTATATTTCCTCTAATTGCATATGCATGTTTTTTATAATGCCAAAGTGTTGAATCTAGATTTGTCCTCTGTAGCTGTAACAAAATTTTATGAAGTCGCGATGTGCGCGACAACGGTGCATCTTCTAGGGGTGAACTATGGAAACATAGATAATATACTTCTCGTGAAGGCGGAAGGACTTGCGATATTCAATCTAGTCTTCAACTGCACGATGGTGGTGTACGAGAAGACTAACGCAAAAGGCGGCTTCAAATTTGCCGTCCACTATGACGGCGATTTATATGTGTTGGTTTCTACTCTAGATATCACTGAAGAACTTCAGGATACTAGAGAAAGTTTTGGACATGTCAATGTGATTTTCCGTCGGGTACATTGAATAATTCCATTCAATGGTGTTGCTTCCAATCCATGCACCGCCACTCCTGTTGTGGAAAAGCCATCTGTTGGAGAGATAAGAAATAGTACAGGTATGCGTAATGCTACAACTGAGCATCTTAAATATATGGCTAGTAATTTCGGAATTATGTCGTATCCTCAAAATGGTATGTATATTATCATTTTATTCAATTGTGGATTTCTTGCATTGCGTTTAACATACATCTACTTACATATTTGATACGTGCAGTATCACGAAAGATAGGGAAGACCATGGTCGACCTACTAGGAGTGGGGTATGGCATGGTTGATAACGTGCTTCTAATAAAAGTACCAAGGGGTTGCACAATACAATCATATGTTTAATACAATGCGAGTCATATAAGGTAAAGTTCATAATAGGGGAGGATTTCATTGTGCCTTATATTTCAATGGAGACATCTTTTTATCCGTCCGGTCATCAGATGTTGCCAATGACCTTGAGGATACAAAAGAAAGCTTTGGCATGGTAGATGTAGTATTCAGGCGTATCCACTGTCTACTTTGTTTTGAAGATGCAGATTTGGATCCATGCTCCTCAAGTCCAATTGTGTCACAACCTTCAATAGGTATGTTGAGGAATAAGAGGAAGCGTCGTTTTAGAATCTAAATTTACGTTCTTTGATTTTTGGATCATGTTGCATTTTGAAGCATAACTGATCGTTGATGCCTATTAGTAAATCACTTTATTTTTTGGTTCACAATACATATATTTACGATTCAAATGGGCATGCTTGATGAGACCTTTTTATATGTGATTGATATTGGCAGCCACATGCTTGCATTTTGTGACTATCATGTCATAATGCTTAGTATTTATATTTCTTCCGATGGTTCCTAAATTTTGTCATAGTGTTAGGTGATTTAGTATTTTTATTTCTTTAGTTGGTTCCTAAATTTCGTTACAGTGGTGGTTGGTGACCAATAATTTTTATGTCAAATAATGTTTCAACCTAAACGATCCAAGCTACAACATGTCACGTGGTACACTCGATCTTTGCTGCAAATCACCCTTCATGCTTATATTTTTGTCGACGAATTATATTTTCCTTTCACCCCTTTATGGTCCGTGGTAGAGCACGGGCATTTTACTAGTCACTAAATAATACTACTAAGTGCTTCCACTTTTTTAGTGGCATAATGTGCCATGCCCGAAGCCTGAATGAAGTTAATAGAGGCACACATCTTAGTTTTGTGACTCCAAGAAATTGTGGTGTTTGCTAAAAACTAGAGTAAAACCGGAAGGCTAATACAAAAAAAGAACTTACATAGCAAGGAAATCTCAAAAACCGACGTTGTGTGAGAAGAAAAGTAACAGCGCGCTTAGGGAGCATATTTTGTGGAAAATGATCATCATGATCCATTTTCAGTTTTTTCAACACAAGGGAAAAGTGGTTACCACATACCACAATGGATGTAAGTGATAAACTCAAAAGACCTATCAGCATGAATGGCTAAAATATCATCGGAGACAAAATAAAAATTAAAATATGTAGAATTAACATTATTATTTAATTCAAGGACCCCGAATAACATGCAAGGTGCACATTATTAAAATGGTAGCTTTGAATATTGATGCTTGGAGTTCAAGGCCTTGGATGAACTTGAAGTCATATAAAATCTGATAAACCAGGGCAACTAGTTGTTGAGATTTTGCCCTTTGCTCCTTGAGCCGGCCCACATAAAAGAGAGGGATAAGGGGACAGCAGCGCTGCCCCTGTTCTTCTTAGGGTTGCCCGAACCCTATGGGGAGGAGGAGCCCTGCGGGCTACGGCTGGAGGCGCCGCCATCCTCGAGGGCGAGTGAGCATGGGCGTCGTGGCCTTGACGTCCGGGTTTCTCGTGACGCAGGTTCACTTAAATTTGGAGAATTCATGATCTATGGTAAATATCATGGCATTGGCATGTTACTTATCTTGGCCGTATTGAATTTGAATTATTTATGTATTTTGCTCATACTGCATTGATTACAACAATCTAGAAATCAGATTTAATCAATGGCCTCGGGGAGTAGCAGTGATGTAGTTAAGCCCGAGACATTTGATGGCACCAGCTTTAAATGCTGGCAGGCACGTACTAGGATGGGTTGATAGATCTAAAGATCTATTGGGTTATCTCTGATCCTCCGAAGGAGAAGTCTAAACTCTCTAGGGAAGAGAAGACTCATTGGGAGAATGCAAACCACGCAGTCCTAGCACGATTGTTAGCCGTAGTGTTGAACATGTTTTTCAACATCTACTCCAATTTCACTGATGCCAAGGAGGTGTGGGATGACCTGGAGTTGAATTTTTCAGAAGGGGATAACGGGAATGAGAGATTTATTGCCGAGAGTTACCTAAACTACAGGATTGTGGAAAACCGCTCGATTCTGGAGCAGGTGCAGGAGCTTCAGCTCCACGTGAGGGACCTGAACCAATTCGAGTGTCTCCTGCCTGAAAGGTTTCAGGTGAGCGTGTGTAGGTATCCAAGAATTTAGTGCACTGACAAGCTTGACACTTGGCAAGGTTGTCTGTAGTGATGCAAGTGGAGCGGGTCGCGACCAGCCCGCACCTACTCACGTCGATCGCAAATCTTAGAGCGGTTGCTAGCAGTGCAATTAAATTACCCACTAATGACATGCAGGACACGCGGGTACCCGCGTTATAGACCACAACAAAGATGCATTCATGTAGACAATGCATTGCAGCAGAGAGACATCACTATGTGCTGACATATGTCTCAACATATTCGAAAAGATATCTAATCTTAATTTTCGTCTTCTACCTTTGTTTGAAGAGCCTAATTCAAGTGTAAAGAGCATAAACTAATCATATTCGAAAAGGAACAAACACTCACACATACAACAATAATTAAATTAAATCACATATAAACAACAGTATCTAATTATATACAAACAGTAGCATTCAACTATGTGTAATCTTATGTAAACAGCAACGATTAACTTACTTGATGGAGACAAAGACATTGCTTGCATTGTTGCATGGCCAAGTGACGACGACGAGGGCATTACTTGTGCTGTTGCAGATAGGGAACTCGTTTGTGACGTAGATTGTGATTGTAATAGGCGACGAAAAAGTACTTATTACTGGACATCTAACTATTGCTACCATTGGTTATTGCATGCTTCAACCCAACGACATTCCGCTTCACCACAAAGCGGCTGGATGAAAGACCCCCTTCCTCTTGACTAGCCCCTTCCACTTGAACATCCTCAATTACATCATGGGGAGTCAGAAATCCAGCTTCTAACCCATCCTCTTGAGCATCCATAGAAAACCACTCTCTCTCTCTCTCTCTCTCTCTCTCTCTCTCTCTCTCTCTCTCCGTGGAGTCAATGCTCCATTCCTTGTTGCCGTTGGATTTCATCAAGATTCGTGCACACAAAGTAAATACATGCAAAACAATATTATCATTTACCATTCAAAGGTATGAATGCAATAATGCATAATTAATTGTTTTCAAACTAGGTACGGAGCACGGACTTCATGGAGTCCCAAATATTTTTACTATATATATAGAGAGAGGAAAGCTAGTGTACTGTCGGGAGTACGGATCTCTCCGTACTCCTGACGAGTTTTCAAAATCTGAGACACCTAACAACCGATCCGAATAGCTGAACTTGTTTGTTTTGCTGAAACATAGCCAGTGACCAAATTTCATAATTTTTTGAATTTGTTTACTATTTGTTTCATATTTTCAAAAATCGACCTTCAAATTAGTCGTAATGCGTTCAAAAAAGCTGATTTTCGAAAATAAGAAATAAATAGTAAACAAATTCAAAAATATGAAACTTGGTCACTGGCTACATTTCAGTGAGATGAACAAGATCAATAGTTCAGATCGGTTGTTAGGCATCTAGGATTTCGAAAACTCCTCCGTACTCCCAAGAGTACGCTAGCCTTATATATACATATATGTACATATATATACATATATGTATATATACATATAAATATATATATATATATATATATATATATAGAGAGAGAGAGAGAGAGAGAGAGAGAGAGAGAGAGTAAAAATAACAGGGACTCCCAGAGGTCCAGACTCCCTTGCTCTCCTTCCTCCGATCAGCTTTAAAAACCGTGTCAACCTTTGCGGGTATCGCCATTTCGGAGTGGTTAAAACCCGTTTGTGGGTTACTTTTCGAATGTAATTATTGTTATTTATTTCCTTCCTTGATTCCAGTGGCGTAATACGTTCAAACATTGTGTTGCTCCCCCTGTCTTCCACAAATCCGGTAGCGGCGCCCCTCCCCCTCTCTCTCCCCTCTGCTCCTAGGCACTCCCTCCATGAGCGACAGGGGCGCCCGGCGCGCCGCCCCCTTTCCTTCTCCAGCGGCGGCGCCCCCTTCCTCCTCGATCCGCGCCGCCACGACGCCGTCTGTCCCCGATCCGCCGCCGCCCCCTTCTCCTCCACGCGACGGGGGCAGCCGGCGCCGGCTGCCTCTCTCCTTACGGCGGCGCGACGGGCCCGGCGCGGCGACACCCCCTTCCTCCTCGCCCGGCGCCACGGGCACCCGGTGCCTCCCAGCTGGATCTGGCTGGCATGGCGGCTTCTCCCCTAGCGGCGCGCCGCCCCCCTCTCCTCCGCGCGACATGGACGGCCGGCGCGCCGCCCCTCTCCTAACCTCGATGCAGCAACGCTCTCCTCTACTTCTCCACCGTTGTGGCGGCTGGTTCACTGGATGTAAGTTGTTCATGGAGGTTCCTCCTAGAATGTTTATTGCTACATGTAAGGTGTTCATGGTAACGCGCATTAGAAATTGCATTCTTGTTCTTCGCAACGTCGGTTGCTGCTCATGTACCTAGCCGGAGCAACCACGGTATGATGCGCAGTTTGCAGTTCAATGTGGGCATATACCCAACTAATTATCAACGTCGGAGCAACGTCCTCCCTATGGGGTATATACCCAACTAATTATATCGGTGATTTCTGTTCAATGTGACCGTTCATGAGAAGATTGTTGTAAGAGTTTCATGGGCAAAAAAATAGGTGTGTTTGAAACTTTTGGATTCATGATACCATTTTTTGCTGTCAGAAGCCTTTCTGTTATTATCATACGCTCCCTTGAACTCATCCATATGTGCTCCCTTGGAATCTTAATTTTGACATTGAAATTGGACATGATCTGAACACTATGGTTCGCCCATTCTAAATTTCTGTCTATTTTCTTGCAGAATTGCACATCAGAAATTCAGAAGCTGCTCCAAATGTGAAATTTTTAACTCGCGCGCCATGCTTGTCTGATCAAAGTCAATTGGGGATTTTGCCGGGTTTAGTGGAATCGCCAAAGCCATGCATGCGTCGTTTTTCATTTCCTTATGTGGGTATATACCCAAGTATTTTTGTTGCAGAGCGTAGACATACTTCGAATTTTGCCATAAACATCTCTTGTGCAGTCTACATAACTGAGCTCTCTAGTTGATTCTACTAATTTTGATTAATATATTGCATGGTTTCATGGATGCATTAGGTGATGGACTCGAATCAAGTCCAAAAGAAGGACTGAGCTGCTGTATGTTCTATAGTTCTTTCATGTGATAGCCTCAAATCAAGAGATGATTGAGCTAATGCATGTTCCGATGACGATGGCTGCATCCTGATGATGATGATTGAACTAATGCATGTTCTATAGTTCTGTCATGTTGTGATGACGAGTGGATCCCCTTTTCTAATTATTTTTTAGTCTAGGACTAGAAAAGAGAGAGATGTATTTGGGTTGAGTCCATATATTCTTTGACATTCTGAGTATGTACCCTCAAACAGATGTTACATATTTATTTATGTTTACATGATAAATGAATATGTTTTTCATATATGCTGCTCATCACATACCTATATAATTGGATGCTTTCAGAAAAAACGAGTATGTACATATGGGTATATTTAAGCTAACCATATTATTGTGCTACGAACAGCGTATGGGTATGTTAAGCTAACCATATGTACTTAATTTTATTGTCATACTCATATTTTTATCAAAAAAATCTGATTGCATGGGTATACTGATGCTAAAAAACTGATTGTATGGGTATATTTTCTTATAAAATGAGTATGGGTTTGTTTTAAAACAATATGCGTATACCCGTATTTCAATTCAACCTTTTTTCATTGTGGCTATGAAAAAAGTAATCAGCGATTACTGTTAATTAACGATTTGTATTTTCATCAATGCCGTCACTTTTCATACCGATCATGATAATCAAACCAATTGGTGGAGTCCACAAGTAATTAGTCAATATACCTAATTATTACGGGCTATTCCGAAATCAAATTCGAACAGGATAGAGTGTGCTTTTAATAGCATTTCCATACCTACCATACCAAGCCTACTAACGGGCATACCCATTAACAATGACATCCAAAACGTGTTTCATCATCTCGATGCAATCCGATGATTAAGAAGTGGGGAGCCCAGGCCTCGGGGAGTCCCAATTCCGCTTCCTATATATATATGGAAATTGTTATAGTTGGTATTATCATAACAGTAGTATGGTAATGAGTCATTGGCCACTACTAATGACAAATACTTAATTGAGCAAACCACCAATTTATTACCCATTGGCCGCTACTACTAGTAGTAGTATCTTTTGAATTATTTAGAAATTTAAATCCTGACCTTATGCCCCAATGAATAACTGTAAACATATGATGACATCTAAACATTCATGCTTTGTGTTGCATTTTTTTTAGAAGAGAGTCTGAAGCAATTATCTGGCAAAGCTAGACAGTGATTCTCGAGGGAAAAAAAAAAGGAGAATAAGAAGGCAGTCAAAGCCTCAAAGGATTAAAGAATTGCAATCCATAGGCCACACGACACAGGTTTTTCAGAGAATATATATAATATTCAGTACGGCTGCAACTACATCCATGCATTCAACATCCTCCCAACTACCAAATGTGATATTATTTTACAATCTCTGGTGGGATACTCTTGATTTTTTGCATTCAAACTTGTCGAAGCATTAGTATTGTTGTGGCCACTACTTAATTTTTTTGCCCTGCCTTCCTTTATTCTATTTTATTTGGGTTACAACCACCATTAGTATTGCTAAATGCATGCATGTAGCTGATCGGGAAATTCAGAGATATATTCAGAGCGGCTGCAGCGGCGTTGGCTGAGGAAGGCTCTGGGTGAAAGATACAGAGAGAAGAGACTAGCCCGAGTTTGAGAGGATCCGGCTGGTGGGGAGACGAGGCAGCCGCGCGGATGGTTCGACGACGAGGCCTGCTGGGGAGGAGACGAGAGGCCCGTCGGCAGGGCGGCGAGGCAGTGGCATGGATGGAGTAACTAGAGTAACCGGAGCAACCCTAGATCGCATCATAAACATTGAATCCCTGATCTTCATCTTCATGTCACTCGTATGGATTCTTATCTTGACCTTCATCTAAAATAGTGGAAGTAGGCGAAGTCAACGTCATCCAAACGATGGCTAGTTAACATCCCTTCTAATTCACTTAATGATAAAGATTTCAAGAGGAGGGAAGGGGTTTTTTTATTTGCGTAAAGTCGGGTTTCAAGTTAATGATGAGACCATGTTCAGAATAGATATGACCAAGAATATTTTATCTACATCGCTTCATATGCCTCCAACATGGGTAGGACGATCACACAGTTGGCCAATAGATTTGGTGTCGTCACCTCCACCAGTTAGGCCGCCGCCTTGGCCGCCTCCTATACATGATAAGATATTCAAGAAAGGCGTATCTAAAACTCTACACTATCTACAACTCCTACATGGCACGTCGATCAAAAGAAGGCTTAAAAGGAAACTCAACTGCAAGCCCAAATCGAATTCCAATCCAATTCGGCCATCAACGCGTAGCTGCAATCAAATGGATGCTCAGGCCTCATACGAACTCCGTTTTAGATGTTCTAGGTATACACGGAGAAGCCCACGATGAGATCTTTCCAACGGATCTGGCTACACCTTAAAATTCGTTCGCAATCAACAGGAAATCACAAAACAAGTGGCGACACTTTTCAGTCTGAGTCAAACTCTAGTCAAAGTAGACTTAGGGTTTCCAAATTGAGTTGTATTAGGTCTCCTTGGCTTTGGCCGACCCCCTCCTGCTTCTCTAGTATAAATAACCACCCTAACCTTCTTCTAGGACTTGGGTTTTGTTTAGTTATGTTTAGCTTGTGCTACATACCGATATTCGTGCTTGTCGATTGGACCACCTGTTTTATCGTTACTGAACCCCACCGTTTGTGATACTTTTAGATATGATCATAATACATATTTTCCAATTCAGTTGGTTGTTAATCTTGTTCTTGCTAGTTCTTCGATCGCTTGCAGAATCAAGGATCTTCGTGGTCAGGTTGATTGCGCTCCGGCGAGGTCAATAACCATCCGGAGTTGGTGTACCGGTCGCTAAGGCGCAACCTCCTGCACGGTTGTAGTCGGGCCGCCAATATCGACTCCTAGCAGATCATAGTTATCCTCCTCTCATCGAAAGATCAGGACCCCTACCCCTATCAGTTAAGTTTAAGTTATTCTATCTAGCTCATTCATTTACTTAAACAAACAAGGAGCTTAACACTTTAATAACCACAACTCTAACAGCCAGACCATCGGCTGACAAACTTTACCAACTCAACTTTAAGTTGACCAATACAATCTCACCAATCATACTCAATCCTGCTCTCAGCCAACCCAAACTTAACATAAACCCATAGTACTTCCAACACCCGCCATCCAGAATTGGCGATCTTGTTGTGGACTACACATGCCATAGATACCCGCTTCGACCTAGGAGGGTTGCCAGCCCAACTAGTCTAACGTTGAATGTGTGGACTTGATCATCTGCAGTGATGACCTATGCTTGTCTTTTCCAGGATTGGTCCCAGGATTGGCAACCCAAACCTGTACCCCGCGCGATGGCTAAGCGTTGTGTTGGAACCATCCTTATCAACATATTCCACCATGACCTTATCCAACCAACCGACCAAACACACCATCACAACCATGACAATCATACAACATCTACCCAAAACTCAACTACCAGTCTTAACTGTCGTATGTCATCAAATTGAATGAATATCAGTTCACCGTTCTGTGGCTTTATGCCTAAATATTATTTTGGACCTAAGCATGTCTAAGCAAATTTTACCTATTAGGTAGGGTTAAAAAGTTGTTACCAAACTAAGTTTAGCTTAATCAAGGATTATAAAAATCAAGGTAAGGTTTTGGGTTGTATAATTGTCACCCCTCAATTTTTAACTTACATTGAGGGCTGACGATCCCATGCACTAGCCCTTGGATCAGTATGCTAGCGCGGAAGACCACATAGTCGATATAGTCATACATTGATAAATAAATCCCTGATTATTACAAACCTTGTTACGCCCTTAGGCGAATTTAGTAAGGCGGCCCATACACGCCTTAAAATTACAAAACATTGTTCAGAGTACAGCGGACAACAAAATATCTACCCCCAAAGAATTTCTATCGACTACGGTCCATCAGCGACTGGAGAAAACCCTACGACTTCTCAGTTCCACCATAGACTTGCTCGTCGTCCTCGTGGCACTCGTAAGGGTCCCCCTCGACACCATCAACTAGCTAGAAGAGGTAAATAGGCGAGGTCAGCGTCATCCAAACGCTGGCTAGTTAACACTTCCCTTAGTACATATAGTGTATCAGGCTTTATTTGGAGAAAAGGGTTTATTTATTTGCGTAAAGCCCAATTTAGTAAGATCTTGAAATCATCCTAACTAGCATCATCTATAATTTATCTTGTTCTTGTGAAATCAAGGTTTCAGCTTACCAATGCACCCAAACCCAAATAGTCGACCAAACATACCAACCAATCCCACAATCAATCAAGGGATCCAGCTTACCAATGCACCCAAACCCAACCAATCGACCAAACATACCAACCAACCTCACAATCGACCAACACTCGTCCAACACACAACCCAACTTAACAGATCACCACATCAGCTTATTCGTCCTCATGAACTTTCCTTTTGGTTGCCCCCAACCTTTCCTAGTTCTGCCATCATTCCAGGATTTGGCGAATCCTTTTGCGGACGACACATGCCATGGCGTGATCACCCCGGCCTAGTAGGGTTGCTGACCCTCCCTAGACGACCGTCATCCTGGGGATGTGTGGCCCTTTTCACCCTCGGTGAAGGCCAATTTTGGTCCCCTATCGAGACTGGTCCCAGAGGGCCTCCGCAGAGCGCTCACAACTGGCGATCCACGTCCCGTGCTCCGCGCGATGGCCACGCGTTGTGTTGGAACCATCCGTCAGATGGCAGCGCTCTCTGCTACGCGTGTTCATTCGCGCTCCTCCCGGGTAAGCCCTGGCTAAACCCAGCACTAGGCATCTCGTGCCTTATTCATCCCTCTGGATGTCCAAATCCAACTAGGGGCAACCCACTAAACATTCTCTACTTCCACGGTCATCGACCACATCACACACTTGGACTCTCCCAACCGACCGACCAAACCGACCAAGCACCCAAATACCATTACCCTCAAACATAGGCAGCACAACATGCATCTACCAGCCTTAACTGTCATATGTCAAATCTTATTGAATGGAAAGAATGAATGATCGGTGAATATCAGCTCACCGTTCCGTGGCTGTTAGCCACAAGATTTGTTAAGCCTAAGCCAGTCTAAGCTATTTTTACCCATTAGGTAGGGTTAAAGTTATTACCAGACTATTCATAGGCTAACAAGGCAATGACAATCAAGATAGTCATTAAGGCTAAATATCTCAAGGCAGGAATGTATAAGTATAACATGATTAACAATTAGGCAATCTACTAAGCATGCATCTTTAATAATTAAACAACGCAGTTTAAGAAAAACTGGGTAATGAACATGATATTAGCGATGTTAATCCGCACTAGGGAAAGTCGCTGTCTCTCCCTAATACGGATCACATCTAAAGAGTAAGTGTTAACTCGCCTTGATCCGGTAGGTGGTCCTCTTCAGCGTCCCCAAATCTTCCCTCGGGGTCGCCTATGTCTAATCATACCAACAAACCAATAATTACTTACTAATGCAATGAAAACTTGATGCATGTACGATCTAGGTTAAACCTTCGGCACAAATACCAAGCTCAATTAGCGAACCTACTTTGCGCATGATATGCTATGCATGACGTAGTGCATTAATAAATAGTATTTAGTAGTATATAATAATCTACTAAACCACAAAATACGACGTCGTACGATTAGATCGTCAAAGAGCGATTAGGGTTTTTAAGCTGACATACTCACGACAGATAATCAGAAAATCCATCTACGTATGAGGTAATGTTTAACGTAGTTGACAGTTCACTACGTGTCTCAAATTAAGAGAGGAAAACTGTAACATCCCAAATTTTTAAAAACCAATTTGGCACGTTAATAAATTTCTTAAAACTGCATGATTTAAAAACATTAAAATATTTAAGCATCAGGGCATCTTCATCTCATGCATGGCCTTTTTAATTAAAATTGTGTTTTAAATATTTTAAGTATTACCCTTGGTGGAAAAAGATGGTATTTTGTTTAATGTGTATGCAATATTTTCTTAAAGCCAATCCCAAGGGGAATTATTTGGAAATGTGTTAGTAAATTTTGGAAAAGCAAAATTATATTTCCAAAAGTATTGATGTATTTAAAAAGGTTATTTGAAAATGAAATTCCATTGGAAACCAGAAAAATTTAAAAGGAATTTCTTCCTAGGCCCAAGTTCCGGCCCACTCCTCTTTTTCCCTTTCCTTTCCCCGCCCCTCTTTTTCCTCTCTTGTTGGGCCGCCAAAGCCGCGCCGGCCCATTCAGCCGCAGCCACCTCCCTTGCGCCTGCGCAGCGAGGTCCCGCTGACAGGTGGGCCCCTTTGTCAGCCGCTTCCTCCTCCTTCTTCTCCCCTGCATCGCTCCCCCTGTTCGCCAGTCGCCCCCGCTGTTTGTCGTCTCTCTCGAAAGCTCGTGGGCTCGTCCTCCCACACGAGTGTTCGTCCCTATTGCCTCCTCCTTACCCTCTACTCTCACTGCCTCTCGGGTCTTGTCGTCGGCCAACCCACCATGGCGCCGTCGCGTCCAAGCGCTCCTCTTCACGCCACCGGCCGAAAATTGCGCCGGCGTGGCCAACCTCGTGCGTCGCGTTAAAAATGTCCTGGGCAAAGCATGCCTATAAAAGGGGGAACTGCTCCTCCGTTTCTTTTGCTTCGTGCCGCCGCATCGCTTGTTGCTCGAGCCGGTATGCCGCCGTTTCACCGTTCCGCCAAAATTTTCCTTTTTCTTTTCCATCTCGCCCTGGCCCCTTGCTCCCTCCTCATTTTGGGCTTGATCCGCAGTTCATCCCGGAGGAGCTCGCGCCTGGGGGAGCAAGGCTGTGGGGACCGTGCGCGCCCTTGAAGCTCGCGTCATCGCCGCCGCCGAGGTCCTACCGCCTTGCCGCTCCCTTCGACCCGGCAAGCTCAAAGGTAGCTCCCTCCACCTCTCCTCATTCTTCTGCCCGGAGTAATTGGGACCCGGCCGAGCATTTCATCGCCGCCGCGATGCTCGTCGTCATCGCCGCCGCGCGTCGCATAGCCGCCTTGTCTGTCAGGGACACCAAGACCATCATTACGTCCGCCTCGTTTAACTATAGCACCCAGCGTGTTCAATCGGGTCGGGGTGGCCGGAGCTGTCGCCGCCGATTGGTTCTTCCGCCGTCGCCGGAGTTCCCCTGTTTTTCCCTCTTTGCCGTCGAGGGAGGCGCCGACATATGGGACCGGGGAAGGCCCACCTGTCAACTCCCTGTGCCGCCCTCCCCCGCGCGGTGCCGAGCCGCGCCTCGCTTTTGGGCCGTTCGGCCGAGCCGGCCCAGCGCGGATGGCCTCTTTTCTTTTATTCCCTTTTTGGAATTTCTGCTTAATATCTATTTGGTATCCTAAAGCATTTGTTAAAAATAGCTAGAGTATGGTAAAAAAAATTCTGTAAAAATTTGTGAAAATACTTTAATGGTTTCTGGTCCTTGGAAAAATTTATATGTTAGCATGTCATCCATGCAGCATTTATTTCTAGTCAATAGGTAACCTCAGTGGCGGAGCCAGCCCAACTGAGGAGCCTGGGCCCAAGGTGGCTGGGCCTTGGCTCCACCTAGTTGGGCCGGGCCACTTGCCATAAAAAGGCTGAAAAAATAGGCTGGACCTTCAGCAACATTGGCTTGCTATTGGGCCAGGAGCCCGGGCCTAGGCCTAGGGTGGCCGGGCCCTGGCTCCGCCCCTGGGTAACCTAGAAATTGCATCATTTCATGTGGGCTTGAGCAATTTTCATAGTATGTCTTTTAAATAAAAATGCATTAGAGTTGCTGCATTTTTCCTTTACCTAAAACAGCAAGGCATTAAATATTTTGCTTATGAATGTTGTATTGCTTGCATATGCGTGTGCGCGTTTAGGAGATCAAGGCCCCGAAGACCCGATCGGTGACGTCCCCTTCGTTTTCCCCAGAACCGATCAAGGCAAGTCCCCCTTCGATCATATCGTGGAGCCATTTTCGTTATTTGGAAAATATTTGCTGGACTTGAAAATATGCATGCTAGTTTAACTTGATAATTGTTGTATTTGCTAGACTTAGATATCATGCCGAATAGAAAAAGTTAAGAGATATAGTAGGACTAAACCTAAGGCTAAAATATGGGTTGCTCATATTTAGATACTCTGTTGTGGTATGATAAATGCTTAAAAATCTTTATGCGAAGTGATACAATCAATGGTAGGAAATGATATTATTGTTGAGAAATGTTTGGGAAGAGTATGGTTTAAAGTTAGTGCATCAAGGGTGATGCCGATAGGAAAACAATTTTCCTCTTACCCCAAAAATCTTCCGACTAGGGGGAGATATTTTTGTCGGCCGGTGCAGTGTGGCACCGTTTTGAAAGCTGGGCTTAAATATCGTCCCACCCCTAGTCTAAGGACTGTTCGTCCTATGATCCTATGAACTAAGCCATAACAATACGACCTCGAGCCCCGTTATGGGACGGGCCCGGTCGTTAGCCCTTGTGGTTAGCGGTCTTGTGGTGAAACACTTCTGTTGCGTAGCTTCTCGAGGGTAAAGCGTACCCACTGTGCAGAGTTAAAACTATCATGATAGCCGTGCTGGCGGTTATGAGCGTGCGAAGGGATTGTTCATATGGTAGTTCTTCATTTTAAAACCAGTTTTAGAAAAGGGTTTTAAACGAAGGATTTGAGATGAGTAAAGAATTTGAGAAAGTTTTCGTTTGAGTTAGGTGCCACCGGCTACATTCCGGATTGGGGGTCGACCTACCGGAAATTGTCGCACGGAATAGACCTAGCCGTTTTGAGAAAAGAAATGAGAAAGGATTTTGTTCTCGCTATGGCACTAAGGCCAAGTGGCGAGAACCGTTTGAGAAGAGCCCTAAGAAAATGTTAAGATTTATTGTTTCTAAATTGCTTTGCCAAAACTAGGCCAATAAATGCATTTCCGTAAAATATCCTAAACTCTCCTTGTACTTAACCACATCTGCATCATTTCCGACTTGCGAGTACAATTTGTACTCACCCTCGTTTTTCCCCTCTCCCTTTTCAAAAATTTCACTGTGGCCCGCCGTCCGAGGAGGAGGATCCTGATTCCGATGAGGAGGCGTTCTTCGAGGAAGAATACGAAGACTAGGGTTGCGTGTTCCTACAACCCTCATGCCTGTGGAATAAATAAATTTCTAGATGTTGTACTAGGCTTCTATCATTGTGTTCTATGTATTGCGGCCTGCAAGCCGTTGCTTGTGTTTGTATTGGACTAAGTTTCCCCTTTATGTAATAATCAAAACGTTGGTAATGTACCGTTTCTGCTTAACTGTGTGTACTAGTCATGATCCTTGGGACTAGCACGTCTTTACGCAGGTGGAATCCGATCTTGTAAATCGGGTGCCGACAAAAACTTAGGTTACATTTCTCCATAATAACTATTTTCTAAAGATGGTTAATTAATTAAATTAATAGGAAAATGCTTATTTTAATTGTTTGGTTTTATCATTAATATTCCTTATAATAATAAGTGATCACTATAAGCAATTTAAATGTTTTTCATTGATTATGACATTTATGTATCCATTGTAACTCCTAAGGAATATTTGGGGCCTAAATCATTAAATACTATTTCTAGCAATTACCCTAAAATCAAACTAACCATTTCTATTTATGAAAAATCTCATGTTTAGACTAACAGTGCAATTTTCCCATTACATAGATGGATTTTATATTTTTGTAAAATCCTAAATGGCTCCTAGTATTTACCTAAATTTTTATATAATTTTTGCGGGTCTCTGGCTATTTTAAATAATTCACAAGCTAAGTTGGTAATTATTAAAATACTAAATCGCTGGAAAATCCTTTTTATCGAGCCGGGCCGAGCCAATCGATGGGCGGCCCAGCATGAAGATACGGCGCACGGCTGTAGCGGCGACGCCGAAGGCGGGTTTTGAGAACGCGCCAGCGCTATGAGGAAGCGCCAACGACGCTTGGCGTCTCCACTAAATCGGACATGTGGGACCGGGCCCACGCGACAGTGACTCAGCGCCGAGGCACTGCACCAGCGCACGAAGGGGAGCCCTATCCGGTGTGACCCTCGTGTCATTGACTCAAGGGCTGGGCCTCTGCACGAATCTTAGCGCCAGATCGACGGCGCTGGTTCATCTTCTAGCTCAAGCCATCGACGTGGCCTGGTGGAGACGGCACGCAACACGACGGCGATACGGGTCATCTCCGACCAAGTACGTTAGCGCCCTAGCATCTACAGACCCTAGGGATCCAAGCTGTACTCACGTCGAGGCCAGTGGTGGCCGACGCGGCAGTGCGGTAGCAGCGGCGGAACCAGCGGCTTGCCGCGGCGCAAATGTGCTACAGGCACCTACAAGCTACATAACTAGGCAGAGAGCAAATAGGGGTCTATGCGGTGCTCACCGAGGGCTCCGACAGGGACGAGTAGGCTCGGAGACGTCCTACGGCGAGGATGCCGACCGAAGCTGAAACAGGGGGCGCGTCGATCCGGGGGCTCCAAGCTTCCTTGTTGAAACTGAATGGGCGAAACGCTTAGGGGGCGTCTCGGTGAGCTCCAAACGAGAGGGATTAAAGGGAGGCTCACGGGGTCGTCAGGAATCCTTCGGCGCCGGCGAAGCTCAAAATTGGGGGAATGGCGGAAAGCTCAGATCGGCGGGGCAGAGGGGATTTATAGGCGACGGGCTGGAACGGGAGACACGGAGACGTGCTCGGGGACACAGAGGAGGCAGTGGTGCGGCGACAGGACGACGTCGGACGCTCGGCGCAGCTAGGTGACAGGGCATGGCGCGGCGAAAGGACGCGCGTGCCGCGCGGCCATGATGGAGGTCGGCGTGCGGCGCGGCCAGCAAGGCGACGCAGAGTAGCAACATCGCTCTAGGATGGCCAAACAGCACGGCTAGGCAGAGAGAGTAAGAGAGGGAAGAGAGAGAAACAGAGAAAAGGAGAGACGCTACAGTGATTTGCAGCGGGACCCACATGTTAGGCCAAGTTCAATTTCAAACGAATTTCTAATTTGGCAAAATTTGGAAAAACTCCCCAATTTGGGATGTGACAATAATCATGCAGGGAAATCAAGTACAAGGAACAGTAGTGTGCATAACACGATTAACAAGTAGGCAGATTATATAGCATGCATTTTCATAACAAACAACATATTCTTTGAAAGCTAGGTATAAAGCATGAACTATGGAATGTTAACTTGTCTTTTTATTGTAGGTATTCCTCTTCGTCGTCGTCAAACCTTCCCTCGGACCGTTTACGTCTATTACAAGTAAAACTCCAATAAAAAAAAATCAGTAGTGCAGTAAAGGCACGATGCATGAATGCAAGTAGATAAACAAGTATATCTACTCAATGACCGGTTCGGTTTGCTCTAAATATCATGGAAAATCTCATGTATGGTTAGACGAAAATGCTAATGCACTATAGGAGACTGCCACCCTCTCGACGGTTTAAGCCGTCATCCTCTGACACTTCCGTGCGGCTATTGCAAGCTCTGTCGACGGCTGATTGGTGGACCGTCGAGAGTGTCCCATATGTCTCGACGGTTGTTAGTTGGCCGTCGAGACTAATTAACGTGTTTCGACGACTGGGTAGTGGCCGTAGCTTTTCAACTCACTGCAGAACCACACAAAGAGAATAAATAGCCAAAAGTAGACCTTTTCTTATCGAAATCACCAGCATAATCAGAATCAACAAACCCAATTGTCAATTGTGACCAAACACAT
The DNA here is from genome assembly GCA_005191435.1 of Raddia distichophylla. Taxonomy (NCBI): domain Eukaryota; kingdom Viridiplantae; phylum Streptophyta; class Magnoliopsida; order Poales; family Poaceae; genus Raddia; species Raddia distichophylla. The sequence continues at coordinate 7,397,150 of SPJY01035639.1, read as the reverse complement.
TTCTTTGGACCAATTCAGTATCTAAGATAATGGAAAAAACGAAGCGATTTAATAGCTTATTATTTCCCTTTTAAATTGACAACATGAACCTGTATAGATGTACTAAGTCCAGAGGGTTATTTTAGGTTTCAAGAGTATTCGTCGTGTTATTAAGGATCCACAAGAGTATATCAGTCTTATATAATTTTCCAACGTCTTTTTTAACTTGGGCTCTAATTTTTATTAACAGAGATTCACGTCAGTACATTTTTCTATATATATAGGAAAGGACCTCCGGTGAGAGGGTTTCGGTGAAGCTTACGGCGAAGGCTCACCAATCCGGTCGGAATCCAATCCGGTGCGGCGGTTTTAGGGGGAAATTTGGGGAAAAGAGCAATCGGTTGCGAGGCTCACGAGCGGCTCCGGGCGAGTGGCGAGGCAGGCGGGCCTCGTACATTTTTCAGGTTAGCACAGCATTTCACTTAATAAAATTTATCTTTTTTATATAGCCTATCAGATGTAATAATTTATAATAATTTTTCTCATATTTTTAGCCGTCATCTTAAAGGTTCTAAAACTATTTTTAATTATTTGTTTATAATATTTAAACTTCTCTTCGAAGACTCTGCGCTGAGCCGAAATGTATTAAGGGTGAAAATATAAAAAATAATCAACAAATAAATTATATTTAATAATAATCCACTAAAAAAAGAATTATTGAATTAACACCGGCTACCGCCACCTGACGCGGCGGCCGCCACATGGCACGGCGGGAGCTATTTGGCCGCAACACGTGGCACAGATGGGTCCATGCGGAAAGGTTAGAACGCCGACAGATGAGTCTAGCCGTGACGCGTGGCACAGATGGGCCCGCATTGCTGCTGCTATGAACTAATTTACAGGTAAGAACGCAATTTGTTTTTTCAGTTACATTTTTTCACACTTGAATTTAAATTTGTTAGCAAATTTATAAAATTGAAAATTTGGTGGACCCTTTCTCCGAATGTACGGTTCCATTTTTTTTTCCAGAAAATGGAAACTAGGGTGCTAAAAATGAGAGTTCGAAAACCACCGGTGAATACACCCCACCGGTGAATATGCCACTGCGTGTCGGACCCATCTGTGCCACTCGTTAATAAAATGGGATCACATTTTCAAAAAAAACATGAAAAACATGCAAGAACACCTCATGGGAAGGGGCCACAAGAGGAAGGCCGCCGCTACGTTTGCACATCCAAAATTCCCTGAAGCTGAGCAGGAGAAGGAGGAGGAGACTGCACCGAGTCTGCCAACCAGTGGCTACACGCCGATTAAGTTAACGATGCTGACGAACGCCGGGGCGATGCGTAATAACTTCGTATAGCATACATTATACGAAGTTATACGAAGAAAAATTCATCAGTTAAATAATTAAAAACCATATAATTTGTTAAATAATTTAAAAATCGTATCATTTTTTTAATGTCTTCATATTTATTTTTGAAATTCTAAATTTGATGAAAAATAAATAAGTTTTAAAATATTCAAAACTTTTTGTGCATCCTTTTCTTAAATATATGATTCCTTGTTTTAAGGTTTCATTGCATTTTAATAGTACATGATTTTTTTAAAGAAAATACAAAGTTCGCGAAATCCATGTACACCATAGCAAATAAAATGGCGTCCGGTGGTCGTGTCACTCTATAGCACGTGTCAGTGTCAGGGAGCTCCCGCCGTGCAGAAAGCCAGGAGCTCTGTTCCCGCCGTGCCATGCGGCGGCGGCGCGCCAAGTGGCAGGACCGAGTGTTAAACCGGCAATTCTTATTTTCTATGAATTATTCTATTACCTATGATTTATCGGCTGATTATTTCGGGTATTCTTCCCGCGACGCCGAGCAGAGAACGGGGGGCCGGGGCGCTCATGATGGCGCCGCGAGGTTACGGACGGGACGACGCGACGCGACGGCTCTTGACTCGCGGCGCGGCGGGACACGACGGCGAGGCAGGCTGCCAGAGCGTGCAGAGGGAAAGCCAGAGCAGGCGGGAAGAAAGCCAGCCGCGTTCACATTACAATTTACAGGGACCGTCCGATCAACGCCGCTTTCACATCGTCATAACGCGCAGGCGCAGCCCGTTGCACAACTCTCGCCGCATCCCCGCAAAACCCTAAGAAGAAGAGAGAAACCCAGACGCTGCGTGCGACCGTGCGTGCGACATGGAGTTCCAGCACCGCGCCGGCGACGACCGCAGCCGGTCCCCTCCGCCGAAGACGGGCGCGGCGGCGGCGGCGTCCGCGAGATGCGGGTCTGCTTGCGACATCCCGACGGGAGAACTTGGTTTGTTGACGTTCACCATCTGCCTGATCTCGGTCTCTCGCCTCCTCTTTTTTTTTTTTTTTAATAATGCCTTCGAAGCTATTCGTGTGCAAGGAGGAGGCGACGCCACCGGAGATCACGGGGAGAACCGGGCCGTAGTGTCACGCCCGCCTCCGCCGCCGGCGGCGGCGGCTTCGGCGGCTGACTCCGACGAGCTGCATCGGCGGCAGGCAGCGAAGGACAAGATACGGGAGAGGATCCTGCGGGACGAGGCAGAGCACTGGGCGCTCGAAGCGGAGGTCCGGCGCGAGCTCATGCAGCAGCTCTTCCCGTTGATGCGACCGGGTCTCAGGCCGCCCACGGGCGCTCGTGCCGAGGGACCGGACGCTACGGCGGCGGCGGACTCACCGTCACTCGAGGTTTTCTTCCCTTCCGCCCTGCAAATAGCTTACTCCACGTTTCGTGCACTGGATTCCGTTGGCTGGACTACGTCCTGTTGTGGCAATGTACTTACACCGGGTTGTAGATTATGTCGCTTCCTACTCTCTATCGTCTGGTTTTTTCCTAGATCGTGCATTGCCGAATTATCTTTTGTACCAACCTGTATATTATTTGTTCGTTGCTGCTTGTTCCATACATGGTTGTCTGTATTTGTTGCATTGTTTGATGAATGACTTACATAATATATAGATAGGTTGTTGGCTGTTCTATTAATGCACCAATATATATGCAGGCCAACCTGAAAGCAGATGCATCGGCAAGCTCGCCAGCAAAGAGGAAGACATCTGATGTCATCGCCGAGCCTGCAGTTCTGGCAGTGGCAGGTACAAAGAAGCAGAAGTCCGCAGGATCGGAAGGATTGGCTTGCATGGTGTGCGGCATCAAGGCGACGAGCATGAGAAACATGCAAGAACACCTCATAGGGAGGGGCCACAAGAGGAAGGCCGCCGCCACCGCGCTTGCACACCCAAGATTCCCCGAACCTGAGCAGGATGAGGAGGCTGCGGCTGCGCTCAGTCTGCCTACCGGTGGCTACACGCCGAATAAGTTCACGATGCTGACAAGCGCCGGGGCGATGAACGAGGTGCTGCAGATGGATGGTTACCTCCTCTGCGAGGTGTGCAATGTGAGGGCCACCGATCGCATCACCATGATGTGCCACCTTGAGGGGAGGAAGCATATCTTGAAGGCCCAGAAGCAATGCCATGCAGGAAAGCCATCGGTGGTGCCTGCAGCAGCCGCTGCCAAGAAGGACATGGATGGTGGCTCGGCGACTCTAGAGAAGAAGGTTCATGCCCCTGCGGTCTCTGTCACGGATGGCTGCTCTGAAACAGTGGTCATCCATGTCGATGAAGTGCAGCACGTTGTTCAGTTTATCGATGGTGTTCTCTTTTGTGACCTCTGCAATGTGTGGGCGCCGTCAGAAGTCATCATGCGGTCTCACTTGATAGGAAAGAAGCACAAGAAGAAGGCAAATAAGCTCACCACCGCTAGTATTGGCGCAAGAGGAAAGGAGGCAGTGATAGCATTGTCGGAAGTGAAGTCCGACGAAGCCGCCTCTGTCAACACAGGCATGGGCCATACCCAGGTAAATGGACAGGCAACAGAAGGGATGGAGCCTACAATGATGCAGGAGGACACCCCCTGCGACTCCATCTCCACGGCGCCCATTGAAGCTATCGAACTTGCAAAGATAGATGATGATTCTTCCATAGCTGAAGAAGAGGCACTGTACCTAGCCATGAGGTGAAGATCCAGGTGGAGGGCAAGATGTGCACCGTGCTACAACATTCCAGCGGTATCGAACACAGAATAATGTAGGTTGATTATCTCTGTTTTACTTTGAACCTTCTGAAAGATAGGAAGCAAGGAACCAGCAAGATGAACTTTTTTATGTTTTTCCTGACTTTTTTGTATCCGTACTGCAGTAGGCTTGGTGCTTTGCTCTCAACCTAAGCTCACCACAAAATAAAGCCCACAGATTGTTTCTCACAAAGTTATTATAATCTGGAAGATCTAAAGTTTGTATATCTGTGACGCTCAGAGTTTCCTATATGCATCGGAATGTGACATGATTTTCTCAGAATTTTGCACGTATATGCTTCTGAGATTATGCTGAATTCTCGTAGTGACATGTATCTCAGAATTTTCTGACATTCATCTCATTTTGTTACATTATTCCTAGAACTATGTGACATGCATCTCAGATTGTGACATGGATTTTACAGCATGGAAGACAGGGCGAGGTGCACATGACATATAAAAATTTCAGTAGGATGAGGGGGCTAACTGCTATAAATCAAATTTCGACAATAAATCCATGTACAAAGTCCATTGGTTGCTTTGGCTGATTTTCATATAACTTTTGGAACATGTCCTATCATCTGCCGAATTGAAACGTAATATATCGACAAACCCACCAAAATGTACTTTAATCTTCAATGAACAGTATCAGGTCTAAACTTCAGTTGCAAAACCATAGCCAAATTCAATACAAAATTTGCTGTCAAAATACATTTTTGTCATGCAAAATGACTTGAAGCACTCGTCAATTACATTACCAAAGCATTACGGGTGTTGGTAACATTCCAATTACATATATGCCATGCTTACATATATTGTCTAATATTATCTGAAATTTTAACAGGACATAACACTGCACTACATTCACAAAATCTCTTCCATATTGTTTAATGGAAGCTCCTGAAATGCCTCAGTTCCAAATTCTCCTCCATTGCTGAATTGAAGCTCCTCGAATGCTTCAGTCCCAAATTATCCTCCATTACTGAATTGAAGCTCCTCTCATTAGTGATAAATGCAAGGAGGTAGAGGCGAAGTTAGCTAGTGTCGGTGTTGCCGGCGACGGAGACGATGGGCGGATATGGCTTGGTCAGGGGCTCAGGGGACGGCCGTGCCGGCGGGAGAGAGTGATAGAGGGGACGGCGGCGATTGGTGAGGGGCGGCGCCGGCTATGCATCCTATGCTGTGGTGGGGAGATGAGTCGCGAGGGGTTGGTTGAAAATGCAGTGCCCTGTTGTGCCTCCGCTGGATGCAGATCGGAGGGCTTGGGGTGTTTTGATTGCACGAGTGCACGAGTGAACCTTTTAAATGGCAAATTCTCGTTCCCTCTCTCTCGGTTTGCTCCAATCAATCAAAGGAATTTACAACCCATATCTCCTAATTCTCATTCTATTCTTTTAATTTCCTCCAACCAATCGCACCGTCTTTCTTCGATGGATTACGATGCCTTTTTTGTCGGACCATTTAATTATTACACGTGCATTCATCCAAAAAGGTGCGTACGGATTGGAAGCATGTGGTGTGAAAAATGTATGAAACTCTGTTTGACCTCATTAGTTTTTGTTGCGATAAGGGCCCTATTTGGATAAAACTATTTTCATATTTTTGAGACAATATCATGGTTTCTGAGAATACCATGATGTGTTTCGTTGTCCGTAAAAAACTTTGTTTTCAAAAAACCATAAATTTTTTGGAGTATTGAAAACTCCAATATAAGCTAAAGTTTTCACTTCCCTTCTAAGTAATACCATGCTTTCAAAGGGGTTTGATAAAACAATGTTATTTATGGTAAAACAATGAACAACTCGTCAGGTTATAAAACCATGGCTTTAATTTTTTTTTCAAACAGGGCCTAAGTTGTTAATGAGTATATAGTCGAGGATGAGTGTGAACTCTTAGCATCTAGGTTTACATGGAGATGGCTATGCTGATGACTAACTATGCCAGAAAAACATCTCTACATATGTTTATTGTTCTAAAGGTGTGCATGGTTGCTTGAACGACGTTGAACTGGATGATGCGATATATGCTTTTAGGTGTTTGGTTTCTGGGATGGAAATGTATGGGTTTTAGGTTCTTAATAGGTTCATTGCTTTATATTGCCGCATTTAAGCTAGATATTATGTTTAGTGTATACATGTGTGTTAGATATCAAGCTTTTCCTAGGGAATCTCACTTATGTGTCGTTAAGAGAATTCTAAGATATTTGAAATTCTTTCTTAGTTTTGGTTTATGGTATCCGACGAGTGTCTCCTTCGAGTTAATTGGGTACTCAGATCCTGATTATGTCAGGTACAAAATTGACCGAAAGAGCACTTTGAAAGGGTGCCAATTGATGGTGCTGGTTCTAAAACCAGTAGTAATGCCTGTTCCTCTTTATATACTTTACAATGGTCCCTCATGAGTGCGGGCAACACTTGTGGAAACCTTTTCCACAACGTGAATCCAATTCACTATTTTGCTTCAAGAAAAATTCATTGGATTAATAAAGGGTGTATTTGGTTACTAGAATGAGATAGTTTTTGTATAGGACACATATACACCTAGGTGGATTCGGATATCCACAACATTATCCAAATCACTATCCGAGTTGGCTCGGACGGTCGGAAATTATCTGTACCATTTTCATCCCTACCGGCCTTGGCTCGCTCATTGCTTGTTCATGACTCGTTTAGCGGCCTCAAAAGGCCCTACCGACCTCTCTTCTTCGGCCCGTTTCCCCCATCCCACAACTACATTACCCTATAAACCTAACTGTTACTCATCCTCCCTCCCAATCTAGTCCATGTCCCTGTTCTATGTTCCGCTCCCTTCCCCGTCCGGACCGCGCACCACTGACTCCCTCCACTCGGATGGTGTCACTGCTGCTCCCTCCTCTACCCGACCGATGGCGCTAGCGCCTCCCTACCGATAGAGCCACCCCATCCCTCTTCCTCCCGTCAGATGGCACCATCACTTCCCTCCTCTCTAGCCGACTCGCCACCACCTCCCTCCTCCTCCTAACAATGGATCCACCGCCTCCCTCCTTTCCTGATCAACAAAATCACCGCCCCACTCCTTTTCCCTATGGCAGGATTGCCTCTTCCCCTCTCCAACTCCTCCAGCTGACAGCATCGTTGCCTTCCTCCTATAGTGTCATCGCATATGTCCTTTCTCCCAACATATGGCATCATCGTCCCTCTCTTCCTCCTTGCTGGCTTGACAGCTTTACTGCTGTCGGCGTGTTTCAGCTGACAGGTTTCCAGGACCTGATCCGATGGTTCGGTAGTAGGGTGTGCGTAGTCGGATCACTCCTCTCCTCTCGCTTACAGCTCAAAGCTCTAGAATAGACGCTAAGAGTTTACCTAGGTTCGGGCCCCCTGATCGGGTAACAGCCCTAGTCCTGCTCGAGCACCTTGCCAAGTATGAACTGGCTAGTTTTTTCAGGGTCCAATCTCAGGATCGAATTCTGGAGCCCCCTTACAGATGCACCCCCAGCCCTTATACACCCGGGCTGGAGTGGGTGACAACGTGCTACACAGCACACATTTAATGGTCCAACCACTGTAGCCATCATTCTTCTGGCGCTAGTCCTCGCTGCTGTGACAATGGGCAGCTTAGATGGGACAGAGCAGCCCGCCTACCCCTAGCGTCTTTCTTATCACCCTGTAGCTGGTACAAACGAGACGGCTGTGGTGACAACCACCGTGTAGTTGACATCATTCAGCGGGGCTGGGGCAATCATATTGTCAAAGCCCCTCCCACTCCGTCCAGAGCGGTTTCGTCACATTAAATGCTCCGGATTTGGTGTATCCCGACGAAATCCATAGCAAGGAAGCCTCCCTGCACCTTCGTCCTGTGTCCCTGACAGTGGGCCCCCGCACCTCCTGCTGCCCTAACGCTCTTGCCCGGCGCGTATGCGCCAGGTGCCACGCGTCCTGGTCGCCCGGCACCACGCGTCCTTGTCACCCGGCGCATTGGGCCTGCTCGCCTGCCTATGCGCTGGGCGCCACTTGCCTGAATCACACTGTTTGAACTTCTCTTTGTCTGAAACCAGACTTTGATTTGTTTGGGCTCGGTATTCCCTTGAACAGCACACTTCCTATTTGGACGCTAGTCCTACCTAGCAGTGATGCGGGGGCACACCCCGGTGTAGAATACACCGACAGTAGCCCCTAGGACCACCCAGAGACCCAGGCCTTTCCCGCCCAAGGAAATTAAAACCACCGCAGCGGGAATCGCCGCAAATCAAGGGGGTCCTACCACTTTTCAGCGCCTCCAGCTTGGTGGACCCTACGCCGCTCTCTGTCTTTTTCGAGAACCGACGCCGCACTCGGGGAAACGAACGGTCGTGGAGATCGTGGTACGGCTCCATAATGCTTCCATTGGGGACGGTTCCACTTCCGTCGCCGCCCTCAAGCTGAAGCGTCAGCGCCTCGCCTATAAATTGGAGACTCAGCCTCACGGCTCACCCACTCCAGCCCTTGCCAACTCTCGCGCCGTTGCCTCCTGTTCTTAAGCTAGGGTTTTTCCTCCTTGAGCACTCTTCGCCTCTTTCGCCACCGCAGCAACTCCTTCGCGACCATTGCCCTGGCGATTCTCCCAAGCTCCTCCGTCGATGCCGAGCGTGCAGGCAAGATCGATCTGATCGCGCCCCATGACGCACTCCACGTATGCCCTGGCAGCGTTAAGCCGCTGCCCCGGAGCGGCGAGATCGTCACTTTCGTGTGGGTGATCCTAGTGGGCCTCGTACTGCCGTACTCCGAGTTTTTCGTCTCCGTCCTTCACTTCTACAATGTCCATGCTCTTAACCTCTCCCCCAACTCCATCATTTGCATCGCCGTCTTCGCACACCTCTGCAAGATGTTCATGGGGGTGGCGCCGAACCTTCCACTTTTCGCTACTTCTTCTACGTCCGCCCCAACCCCGACATCCAGGAGGCGGGAAGCTGCCACGTCCGGCTCCGCGACAACCTCAGCGGCCAGTACATATCTCTGTCAGAGAGATCCAACCGGCGCAACTGGAGGGCTGATTGGGTCTACATCGGCGATGATAGCGGCCTTGATGCCTGCAGCTCCCGGAGGAGAAGGCGGTCGCCGCGGACAACTGGACCTCTGTGGTGGAGGATACGGCGGAGCTCCGCACAATGGTAGCGCGCGTCGAGCGATTTTGTGCCGCGAAGCTATCTTGGGCCTTGGTAGTCCTGGACTACCTTACCCGCCGGATCAACCCGCTCCGCCGGCGTGAGCGCCCCTCCTACCTATACACCTCCTCTCGTCTTGAGACCCCTCAGGACTAGAGCATTGGCGCGCTCCGCTTGGTCGTTGCTCCGGTGGTGAGCTACTGCCCCCGAGGTGAGATAACAGCTCGGCGGCGGGAAGCTGCCATGTCCGGCTCCGTGACAACCTCAGCGGCCAGTACATATCTCTATCGGAGAGATCCAACCAGCGCAACAGGAGGGCTGATTGGTTCTACATCGGCGACGATAGCAGCCTTGATGCCCTGCAGCTCCCGGAGGAGAAGGCGGTTGCCGCGGACAACTAGACCGCAGTGGTGGAGAATACGGCGGAGCTCCGCATAATGGTAGCACGCGTCGAGCGATTGCGCGCCGCGAAGCTATCTTGGTCCTTGGTAGTCTTGGACTACCTTACCCGCTGGATCAGCCCGCTCCGCCGGCGTGAGCGCCCCTCCTACCTATACACCACTTCTCGTCTTGAGACCTCTCAGGACAAGAGCATTGGCGCGCTCCTCTTGGCCATTGCTCCGGTGGTGAGCTACTGACGCAAAACAAACCTTGGTGCCCATGTCCTCACAAAAATCCTGGAACCCAGCGCTAGCAAACTGGGTGCCATTATCAGTTATGATGTGGTTGGCAACCCCGAACCACACAAAAATTCCGCGCATGAACTTGACGGTGGCCAATGCGGTAATCGCCCGAACTGCTTCAGCTTCAATCCACTTGGTAAACTTGTCGACGGCGACGAAGAGGTGGGTATAACCCCCTTTGGCCCATGGGAACGGGCCCAGGATATCCAGCCCCCAGACCGCGAACAGCCAGGAGAGCGGGATAGTTTGCGGTGCTTGGGCCGGTATGTGGATTTGTTTGTCAAAGAACAGACATGCCTCACATCGCTGCAACAGCTCGCAGGTATCTTGGAGGGCGGTAGGCCAATAGAACCCCTGATGGTATGCCTTACCGACTATGGTGCGACTGGACATATGGCTCCCACACTCGCCTCCATGGATATCAGAGAGCAAGCTGCTCCCCTCTTCTAAAGTGATGCATTTCAGAAGAATTCCATTCTCGTCCTGGTGATATAGGTCCCCACCTACAAGGGTGTCGCGCTTGGCCTTCCACGCAATCCTCTCTACTGACGCATCATCATCGGGGACCACTCGGTCTCGCAGGAAGGTTAGGATCGAATCCATCCACCACCCTTCCTGGCCGAGTGCAGCGACCACTCAATGATCGCCCGGGTACTCTGCCTGGCTAGGTGTTTCCACCGGTGCTTCCGTAGAAGCGACGCCGCCCTCCTCCTCTGAAACGGGAGCTGGGGCGAGTGCACCATCGTCCCCACCAGATTTGGGGGCCGCGACAGACAGTCGCGGAAGTCTTTCCTCAAAGACCCCCAACCGGAGCTGGCGCTCGCAACGAAGCGAGCTCTGACAGCCCATCCGCCAAGTGGTTGTCCCGCCTCAGAATGTGGATGTACTGCAACCCGTCGAAACGGTGTTCCATTTTCCTAACCTCGATGATGTACGCCGTCATCATGGGGTCGACGAGCTAAAACTCTTTTCAGGCCTGATTGACGACAAGGAGGGAATCACCCTTGACGTAGAGACGCCGAATGCCCAGAGAGGCGGCAGCGCGCAACCCCGCGAGCAAGCCTTCATACTCTGCGATATTGTTAGTAGCTTTGAAATCGAAGACGACCATGTGCTGGAGAATGTCCCCGGTCGACGAGATCAGGACTGCTCCACCCTCTGCTCCTTTAAGCCTGAAAGACCCATCAATGAAAAGCATCCACACGGACGGCTCCGATCTCGACTCTGCTTCTGAAGGCTCCGGAGACCACTCAGCAATGAAATCTACCAACGCCTAGCTCTTGATGGTGGTCCGGAGAACGAATTGTAGACCAAACTCCCATAGCTCCACAGCCCACTTAGCTACTCGGCCTTGCGCCTCCCGATTGTGAAGAATCTCCCGGAGGGGAAAGGACGCAACGACCGTAATCCCCTCCCTTGAAAATAATGGCGCGGCTTGCGCGACGCCACAAGCACAGTGTACCACATCTTCTGGGCCTAAGGATACCTGGTTTTCGCGTCCTGCAACACCTTGCTGATGTGTTAGACTGGGCGCTGGATGCCTTCCCTCTCCGCCACCAACATCGCATAGACCACTGTCAGTGTGGCTGCTACATAAAGAAGGAGCGGCTCGCCGGGCTCGGGGGCAACCAGCACTGGAGGCAAGGATAGGTACTTCTTCAGCTCCTGAACGGCCTGTTGTGCTTCACTGGTCCACTCGAAAGTGTTGGTCTTCTTTAGCAGCTTGAACAACGGAAGGCTCTTTTCCCCAGGCGGGCTATGAATCTCCCGAGGGAAGCGAGACAGCCCGTCATGCACTGCACATGCTTCAGGCGAGTGGGCGGGTGCATACACTCGATGGCCGCTATCTTATCAGGATTAGCTTCGATGCCTTGGCTGGACACGAGAAACCCCAGCAGTTTCCTCGATGGTACGCCGAATACACACTTTTTCGGATTGAGCTTCAGGCTGTACTTACGCAGGTTGGAAAAAGTCTCCTCCAGATCGTCGAGCAGTCCACTGCTCTCCTTGGTCTTTAGCACCAGGTCGTCGACGTACACCTCCAGGCCATTCCCGACCTGAGGCCGGAAGACGATATGAATGGCTCGATGGTAAGTAGGACCGGCGTTCTTCAACCCAAAAGCCATCCTTTTATAACAGTACACACCCATGGGTCTTACAAAAGCAGTTTTTTCTTCTTCCTCCCCTGCCACACTAATCTGGTGATACCCAGAATACGCGTCAAAAAAGCTTAAAAGCTCGCACCCCGCGGTGGAATCTACAAGCAAATCTATGCGCGATAGAGGGTAAGGGTCCTTCGGGCAGGCTTTATTGAGGTCAGTGAAATCGACACACATCTGCCACTTCCCGTTGGAGTTCTTCACCAGGACAGGGTTGGCCAACCATTCAGGACGAATAACCTCCCTCACGACTCCCGCCCTCAGCAGCTTGTCCACTTCTTTTTGGATGGCCTCCTGGCGCTCTGGTGCCTGTCTCCGGATCTTCTGCCGGACTGGACGCACTCCTGGGAGCACCGCCAACCGATGCTCGATAACTTCCCTAGGGACCCCGGTCATGTCGGACTGTTGCCATGCAAACACATCTGAGTTTTCTCAGAGGAAGGCGACGAGTGTGCTTTCCTATTTGGCACTGAGCTCGGCGTCCACCTTGACAGTCTTCGCTGGGGCATCTTCGCTCAGGGAGACCACCTTAACCTCGTGGGACAAACCAGGCGTGGCTCGGGTCTTCGCCCAAAGAGCCCCTGGGTCGGTGGCGCCGGACGACTGCGTGGGGAAGGCCCCGGCCAAATTCAGGGCCATCTTGTTGCAACGTAGGAACCCCAGCCTGTCCACCTTGACGACGATGGGACCTTACGGCCCCGGCATATTCATCACCATGTAGGCATAGTGGGTAGCTGCCATGAAGTCGTCAAGCAGGGCGTTGTACGAGAGGTCGAAGTTTTCCATCTCGAAGTTGACTGCCTCCGTACGGAAATTCTCTTCCTCCTCGAAGGTGACGGGAAGGCGGATTCGCCCTAGGGGCATCGACTCCGCCCCCCCGGGGTGACGCCATAGAACGGGAGGGCCGAAAGCAGCTCCCGTTCCAGGATTTGCAGCGCTTGAAATGCTTTCATGGGCAAGAGGTTGATGGAGCTCCCCCTGTCCACCAGCACTCGCCCAAGCTTCACCTTGCTAACCGTGGGCGAAACCACTATCGGGAGGTGCCCCAGGCCGGTAGTGTTCTCGGGGTGATCAGCCCGACTGAAAGTGATCGGCTCCTTCGACCACCTCAGCAGCCAATTCGCCCCCGGACCCGGGACGGTGGCGCATACCTCCCTCCTCAGCAACTTGTACTGGCGGTTGGAGGTATAGGTGGCCGAACCACCATGGATGTATGGCACCATGTGCTCCATCCACTGGAAGGCCAGCGGGGCTGGCCCCTCATCTTCGTCGTCGCTGGGGGTCGGCGCTCTTTAAGCCGCTTCTCCACCAGCTTCGACACGACATGGCAATCAGCCAAGTCGTGCGCATTGTACCGGTGGATGGGGCAGTATGCCTTGCCTTGTCCACCTCCTTGACGGTCTTCGCGGTGGTCCCGGCCGCCGCCGCACCGGTCGAGACGGTCATCCCCCAGCTCGCGGTGATCGTGATGTCGCGGTCTTTCTTCCTTCTGATTGCGCTCGATAACCAGGACCTAATCGGCCTCGGACGCCTTGCACTTCTTCTTCTTCTTCTGGTCCTTGGGGCCAGAACCCTTAGAGGTCCCGACCTCCGCTCTGCCACCACCGCAACCCGCCTTGGCCCCGGCCGCCTGATCATGAGCCTCTGCCGCTAGGGCGCACTTGTGCGCCAGCTCGAACAGCTCAGAGGTGGAGGAGATGTTGGGGGTGGCCATCTTCTCCAGCATCATGCGATCTTTGACGCCCCACTGAAAGGCAATGGTGACTGCTTGGCTGGAGATCTTGGGGATAGTGTTGAGACAGTGGCTGAAGCGCCGAATGAAGTCTCGCAACGACTCCCCCTTCTTCTGCTCCAGGGCATGGAGATCATCATCCACCCCTAGCAGGTCGTAGGAGCCCTGAAAATTAGTGACAAACTTGTCACATAGCTTCTCCCACGAGCCTACCGACGCTCGCGGGAGGTTGAGCAGCCAAGAACGGGCGTACCCCGTCAAGACTATAGGGAAGTAATTAGCCATGACCTTCTCGGAGCCACCGGTAGCCTGCACCACCGTGGTGCAGGAACTCCTCTGGGTTGGTCGCACCATCGTACTTCTCGACCGATGCAGGCCAGAACTTCTCCGGCAAAGCCACACGGCGCAGCCAGGCGGTGAACACCCGACAGCCGACGCCGTAAGGCGGCTGGCGGCGATGGCCGAGATCCCGGTGAGACTCACAAGACGCGGAGCCTCCTTGTCACCATCGAAATGATCTCCGTCGTTGGAACTCATCGGCTGCGGCTGGTTTCGCGTCCGAACTCAGCGACGGTGCAACTCGTCACGCAGGTCCTCGCCGCGGGAATGCCGACCCTCCTCCAAACAAGTTCGGAGGTCCTCTTGGCGTCCCACCGCTCTGGGAGGCGCTTGGGACGGTACTCAGGTCGGTGCACAGGCCTCCACATGAGCGGTGTCTGCACCCTGAACCTCCTTTCCATTGCTCCAGCTTTCGAAGCCATAGAAAACTTGATGTAGGCGGCATGACGCTTGCGTGCGATTCACACGCGACTTCGAGCGGGGCGCTCCACCGGAAGCGCTCGACCGCCTAGAGACCTCGATCCGATGGTGGGCTGCGTCCACAAGACACGCAATGTCCCAAAGCCACGCCTTGTCGGGGGAATCCCCCGCCAACTCCACCGAAGGTGCTCCAGGAGCAGACGTATGACATGCGAATTCTGGGATGGAAGGCCTCCTCTAAAGCCAACCACCGGAGGACGCGACGAAGACGCCTCATCCTGTTGCCGACTGAGCGGCCTCCGGCGAGGATCGCCGGCCTTTCCCTCCGATCCGTGCTCCAATATCCTTGCTCCTCGACGCGCCGACGACGATCTAAGAAGAGAAAAACCGACCGAAGAAACCTGGGAACAAACCGAGCACTACCCCCCTACCTGGCGCGCCACTGTCGGTGTGTTTCAGCTGACAGGTTTTCTGGGACCTGATCCGGTGGTTCGACAGTGGGGGTGTGCGTAGCCAGATCACTCCTCTCCTCTCGCTTATGGCTCAAAGCTCGAGAACAGATGCTAAGAGTTTACCCAGGTTCGGGCCCCCTGATCGGGGAACAGCCCAAGTCCTGCTCGAGCTCCTTGCCAAGTATGAACTGGCTAGTTTTTTCAAGGTCCGATCTCAGGATCAAATTCTGGAACCCCCTTACAGATGCACCCCTAGCCCTTATATACCCGGGCTGGCGTGGGTCACAACGTGCTACACAGCACACATTTAATGGTCCTACCACTGTATCCATCATTCTTCTGGCGCTAGTCCTCGCTGCTGTCGCTCCTGTCACTGCTTGTGACAATGGGCAGCTTAGATGATACAGAGCAGCCCGCCTACTTCAAGCGTCTTTCTTGTCACCCCGTAGCTAGTACAAACAAGACGGCTGTGGTGATGGCCAC
This sequence comes from Raddia distichophylla, assembly GCA_005191435.1. Taxonomy (NCBI): domain Eukaryota; kingdom Viridiplantae; phylum Streptophyta; class Magnoliopsida; order Poales; family Poaceae; genus Raddia; species Raddia distichophylla. The sequence continues at coordinate 7,381,687 of SPJY01035639.1, read as the reverse complement.
AGTGTACTTAACATCATTCAGCGGGGCGGGGGCAATCATATTGTCAGAGCCCCGCCCACTCCATCCAGAGCGGTTCCGTCGCATCAAATGCTCCGGATTCGGTGTATCCGACGAAATGCTTAGCAAGGAAGCCTCCATGTACCTTCGTCCTGTGTCCCTGACAGTGGGGCCCCCATGCCCCTTGCTGCCCTAACGCTCTCGCTCGGCGCCTATGCGCCAGGCGCCACGCGTCCTGGTCGCCCGGTACCTGGGGCCCGAGCGCCCACCTGCGCGCCGGATGCCACGCGTCTCGGTCGCCCGGCGCCTGCTCGCCCACCTGTGCGCCAAGCGCCACAAGTGTTGGTCGCCCGGTACCCGAGGCCTGTTTGCCCGCCTGTGCGCCAGGCGCCACGTGTCCTGGCCGCCCGGCGCCTGGGGCCTGCTCGCCCGCCTGTGCGCCGGGCGCCACGTGCCTAAATCACACTGTTTGAACTTCTTTTATGAAACCAGACTTTGATCTGTTTGGGCTCGGTATTCTCTTGTGCAGCACACTTCCTATTTGGACGCTGGTCCTAGATGCGGGGGCACACCCCGGTGTAGAATACACCGACAACTGCCCCTTTTCTTTGCGTCCTCCCCTCAATCGATGGCTCTCAAGGGCTCGTAAGCTCGAGCTAGCTTGCTTGAGTTTGGTTTACCTGTGAAACGAGTCTAAGATGAGCCTCTCTTCCAGTTTGGTCCCTTCGGTGAGCCTAAGCCAAGCTAATCGTGGCTCGTTGGAGCTCTGCTCGTTTCCGTCCCTAATTATAGCGTGTCTAAAATAATAGCTCTCCGGGTGTTTATCCCTAGTTTTTTCCCCTAGTTAGCCAAACAACACCTAATGGAATTAATACAATGGTTTTTGTGTTAAGGGGAATTAAAAAAACAAAGTCCAGCAATGGCAGTCGTCACAGGGTAAGCGTGGCCGCCGAGGTCAGTGAAAATCCCTAATTTTCGATGACTTCGTCTCGACCAGGCTTGACCATGTATATGCGCATATTCAATAGACATTAATAGCGCTTTGAAAAATTCTATGAAATCCTAATTCCATGACAAGAAGGTTACAAGACATGTCCATTACTCAGTTAATTAATTCCTTCCTGACTCTGTTCCTGTAGATGTTATGGTCAATTCTTATATTAAGTTCTGTGGAGTAAGAGTATATGTTTTGCTCTATTGCGTGATCTGACACAAAGAAACGACTGATTAGTTTTGTGTGTGAGTAAAGTTTTGTTGCCCTCTTTGATAAGGTATTAGACTAGTTCGTCACATGCATATTAGACTATTCCTAGTCACGATATCTTATTGATATATACTCCTACACAACCATAAGAGTATTTCTTAATTTGTAAGCCAACACATCAGCAAAAGAGCAATAATACACCCTACAGAAAAATTCCCTTAATATACAAAGTATCTTATGGTTATTTCGTACCATTTTCTCTTAATTTCATACATTTTCAATATAAAAGAAAAATTAGAAACACATTATCCAAAGTCTTGGTCTCTTGAAGTTCGTGCCAAAGTGCTAATAGCCCTTCCTCATCTACTTTTTAAATTCTTTGCCGCATCACAAAAAATCCTATGTGGCATGCATATCAGTCAAAGATATATACCACCCTTTATGTACCCTTCAATAGGTTGATCTTTGTACATCTGTTGTAGTGTAAGATGACGGATAAGCTACGGCAAAACAAATCGATCCGTCTGTAAATCATGAGAAATAAACATTTTTTATACTCCCTCCGTCCTTAAAAAAAATCATTTTAGCATTAAAACAGAGAGACTAATATCCAAACCAAATGACATATGTGCCTCTAGTTATTTGGAAAAATAAACACAATTAATGCGCATGCAAGGCTAACAATTGGCCATGGAGAATGGTGGATGCTTGGATAGGAGTGAAGTAATAAAAGAAGTAGGACCCACAACATAAGATGACATTCTTTTAGTGGCAAATTTTGAATGCTAGAATGACATTATTTTAGGGACGGAGGAACTAACTATTAGGGATGAACTTCTATATCCTAGTAAGGCTCTGTTTGTTTTAGCCTTAGAAGAAGTTAGAAGTTTAAACAAACAACCAGCTTTTGGAATCCTTTTTTAAGAAACCAAAAGTCCAAATTGTACTATGATCTGATATGCAAGCGTATTTTAAAGAAACTGTAGCTAAAACAAACATACCCTAAGTTAACAAATTACCTCTTACCTAGAGGTATGACCATAACTACTCATTAGAGTAGCACGTTGTATCTATACTATGATATGATGAAGCCATTCTTTTATATATATGTATTAACATGAAATATGTTTACATATGGTTTTTCTATTCCAATAAAATAAGTGTTATACCATGAAGTCATTCGTGGGCACCCAAAATCCCATGAAAACATAACGGACGTATGTAAAATTAATTAGTCATGCTTCATTTTCTCTAATTTTTTATTAGTAGATTTTATTTTTCACCAATTATTTGGTATTTGACTTAGGCCCTACTTGATTCAGCTTAAATAATCACATTAAATCCCACGGGTTGAAAACTTGTTGTTCTTGTATAAACAAAATGTTGTACCATTTTGTAGTCATTTTTGTGGTGCTTTTTTTTATTCTTCTTGAAAACCTCAAAACTATTTTTAATATATTTTTTATGATAATCCATAAACACATAACGCTTGCGTTTGAGCAAAATTAAATGCGATTTTCCCGCACTGGCTCACCTATCACCTTTAACCACGTTTTTTCCATCTCCGGTTTCGCCGCCGTCGCTTGTTAGTTCGAGTTAGGGTCTAGAGTTGGTTTGTCGAGCCCTCGGGCTTAGAGGGAGACTGGGGAGGCGATGGCACCGTCGGTGCCTTATGGCTGGTTGAAGGCGGCGGGGCAGCGGTGGTGGACGTCAGGGAGGGTGTTGCTGGACAAGAATGGTTAGAGGGGCCATGCTGCTAGGAGTGGGAAGGAGGAAGCGGTGAGGAAAAATAGCATCATAGATTTACTTTTTTTTTTTATCAAAACTAATCGCCTATGTGGAAACCGCTCCCTATTTTTAACCTTCTCAATCCACTTATCGTGGACCTCAACTTTTCAAGTAAAATTGAGTTATAACAAAAAGAGAAAGACAGAATCGTGACAATCGCATGATGATGGACGTGCATCTAATGGCTACTCACGAAGAAACCAGTCAATCGAGTTTTCACAAAATTGCAGTGGCCCAAGGTACAGAGGCTCCAATTATTTTTTTTTAGAAAAAGTGTTAATTTGATCCCTCAACTATGTCCGCTGGATCATTTTGGCCCCTAAACCTCAATACCGAACTTGTGAAGCCCGTCATGTAACAAAACCGAACTTGAACGATCTTTTGACTGGTCAAAACAACGGTATTATGGTTTTCTTGCTTGTGTGACAGCCATACAAGATTTTTGCTGACTTGGCAATGACGTGTCAGTCCAGGTGTTCACCATGTGTGACGTGGCAATGACGTGGCAGTCCAGTTATTCGCCATGTGTGACGTGGCAATGACGTAGCAGTCCACGTTGGCAAGAAAACCCTAATACTGTTATTTTGACCGAATCGGTCAGGTCTGGTTTTGCAAATGAGGGACCTCACGTCCGGTATTGAGGTTTAGGGACTAAAGTAGTCCAGCGGACATAGTTAAGTGACCAAATCAGTACTTTTTCCTTTATTTTAAACATGAGTTGTTAACGAGTACCTCGTTTGGTGTCTCAGGCCCTCTCCTTTCTTCGTTTAACTTAAACCTAATTAAAATCTATAGTTTGAAAACCTATCCATTTTTTACAAACCATACCGTGTAACATTTTTTTAAAAAATAGTAAATTTTAAAAATACTAAGAATACTAAATATAGTTTTGATATATTTGAGAAGGACAATTAAAAGCTTAAAATTATAAAGTGATGTAATGTATGGTTATATAAAAATGACAAATTTGTAATGCATTGATTTTAATCTAATTTAAACTAAAAATAAAGAAAAGGGCCTGAGAGTCACACCAAACGAGATATAAAGTGTCCCTCGTTTTCAAGGAGCTAATGTGATAGCAGCATACGCTTTTGATTTTGGCGTGTATGCTCCCCCGCGATATTTAATTGCGTCGGTAGTGCGTGGTGTCGTGCGGGTCAGGTACGACGAATCGATCCTTGCTAAAACGACGTGTAGAGCTTCGTTCTAGTGCTTGTGCCGCCGCAAAGATGGTCTCCCTGGTATTTACACGGACCAAATTTAAGGTCTTGTTTGTTTCGGCTGAAAGTTATTGAAAACTTTAATTTTAAAATTATGACCCCTCTAAAGACATCTTAAAGAGTTTAAAAATTTAGAAAATTCTTTTACAAACTCTAGAAAAAACTATATAAAACCCCCAAAAATGACTAAAAAGTATTACATCATTTAGCTTATACAAAAATAATAAAATTTTATTTTATTTTATTTAAGCTGAAACAAACAAGGCCTTAAATTTGAAATCTTTGTTTTGGGTTACTGAAATACCAAGGCTTCAGAATTGAAAATACAGATTTTAGAAGTAGGCATCCATTGAAAATAATTTTATTTCAGCAAAAATAAGGAAAAGTTCCCACTTTTAAAACAAGTTCTCACACAAAGCCTTGTTTGTTTCAGATTAAATTAAATTAAATTAAATGAAAATTTGTTATTTTTGTATAAGCCAAATGATGTAATGTTTTGTAGTCATTTTTATGGGGTTTTAAATAGTACTTCTTAAAGTTTGTAAAATATTTTTTCATAATTTTTTGAACTCGTTAAAACGTATTTTAAGGGGTCACAAATTTGCTACAGTAAAACACAACTCTACATTAATCTGAAACAAACAGTGGAATGTATCGGCGGCATTAATAAGGTCGCCAACACAGATTTGCAAATACCGTTTAAAAACAGTCTACGCCACACCATGTTGAACAAATTCCTCCCTCCCTTCTGGCTAGCAGCGAGCGGCATGGCGTGCATGCTCACCCTTGAGATCCCGGGTTCGAGCCCCATTCCAATACTGCGACTACCTGCCCTTTGAGATGGGGCTCGTAGGATAGTCCCGCATGGTAGAGAAGTTCTCTATCTGCCATGCGGGACCACCTTGACGTGGTTCCATTGGGGCGTTAAGTTGCTGTTAGGTGAAGCTTCTTTGTCGTTGGCCCACTTCAAGCCGCCGACACATCAATTTGGGGGGCTCTGAGATTCAAAATTGCGGGAAGGCGGGAGAGGCGGCGTGGCTTTTGTCCTCGACAACTTATTGGTCGCCGACAAAGTGTATCAGGAAACTAAACGCATTGTGCGGAGAGGTATCGGTTCCTATATTTCTTGCTTACAATAGGTACATTAATTTCCGTTGGCTTCTATGCCGCCGATACAAATATTTTGTCCAGTTGTTGTTTCCTGTAGCGAGACGTGCGCTTTGAGGGCGGGGCGCAGGTTGCCTTGGGGCTGGCGACGCGACCACCACCGGAACGGTGCTTGCCACAGGAAAGATCCCGCTGCCCGACGGTGAAGAGGTCGTCATTTCCGGCAACTGGAGTCTCTCGGATGCCCAGCGAAGCATGCCGCGTCGTGGGCCGAGCGCTGAGAAGGGTTAAAAGCTAGCTATATTTGAAGTGAAATAGGAGAAGCAACATACAATTAATATCAATTTTGTTGAGCTAATAGTTAGATGTACGTAGCTTAAACTATAAAATTATATTTCTTTATCGTTCTATTGGAATAATTTATTTACTTCTTAAACTAAAAGAAACACAAAAAGATGGGCGGCTAGGGTCGTTCATGACCGCATCACGACCGACGAATTGGGTCTGCGTGCATTGTTTAATAGAGTGGGGATTCTACACTAACTTACACATTATGGTTAGGGTTTTTATTTTAAAATATACTATTATTTTTTCACTTATTGTAATGTTCTACTCCGATTTGGAATAGGCCTGTTCAAACATCAGCCCGGGCCACGCTTAGAAAAGTTCGGTCCCGCGGGGCCAGGTCCGAGCCCGGCCTGGTGCGTTGGGCTCCAATTTGGGACGAGCCCGACTTGAATCCTGAAATCCCGGTCCAAAGCCCGACGGCCCGGCCTAGGCATGGCTTAAATCGCGAAAATCGTCGGCCCAGGCCGGGCTTAGAAAAGCTTTGTCCGCGGGACCAAGTCCAAGCCCGGCCTGGTGCGTCGGGCTCCAAAATCGAGACGAGCCCGGTCCGAATCCCGAAATCCCGGTCCAAAGCCCGATGGCCTGGCCACGGCTTAAATCGCAAAAAAAACTTGGGTCTAAGCCCGGCCCGACGGCCAGGCTCCTGATTGAGGCCCGAGTCCGGTCTGATGCACCGGCCGGGCCGAACCAGGCCGAACAGGTCGGACTTAGGTCTAATTTGGAACATTGTTGCGTAATTTCTTCGATAGCACATACATAACCGGGGGAATGTGCTACATGTCGTACGTGCAGCCAGGCAGGCTTGACTCTGTTGATAGCTTTGATATGCAGGAATTAAATCCGTATCGTGTTCAGATAACTGGACCACACCCATTAATTCTGGAATGGATTTTTTTTCCACCATGACAGACATAGCTGCCCAATCCAAACCCAGGAAATAGCAGGCGTCAAGAGACTGCTTCAAAAAAATTATGCCTTCAACTGAGGTAAATACGATGGAGATCGATGGAGGACACAACAGATACACCAAGTTGGTTGACAGCGCCAGCCATGGCCTGGCCCACACGACTAATCTTCCTTGAAACTTCTTAATCACGCCGTTTAGGTTCACCAAGCTCGGCTTCTCCTCCCCTATAAATACGTTCCAAGTTTCACAGCATTATCCAAACTAAACTGCTCACCACTCTCCACTCTCCAGAGTTAATTGCATACCACAATGGCTTCTTCGCATGCAGTCGTGATGCTGGTCGTGTGCCTTTTGGCCACACCATCTCTTCTGCGTGCTAGGATGGTGCCTGCAGACGACAAGGAAATGCAGCATAGCAAGCAGAATCCAAACCCTTCTCCTTGTTTCGATGGTCATGGTGCACGAGTTCCGCCGCCGTCGCCGGCGGCGGCGGCTGATCACACGCCGGCGAGCACTGGCGGTGGTCGTAGTTGAATGGGTTATGTGCTAGATCTCACGCTTGAAGGAAACACAAAACGGGCCCTTTCGGCGGAGGAAATACCCTACTCCTGCGTTCGTGGGATTATGTTTCAGATCGGATGATCAAAGAGCTTATGCCTCTACGGCCTTACCCCTACCTTTATATAGTGCAGGGGGTATAAGGTTACATGGTCTCATCTAGTACAATGTACCGAATCTCATCTCTAGTTAGTCCAGCACGCATACGCACCAGTGTTTACAAGTATGAATCCTCTAATTAGACGGAGTCAAACTCTATCCTCAGGACTATCCTTGACGCCCAAGTCACATGTAGCATGAGTGGTTCCTATCCTCTTCCAGCCGGTTTAGGTTGCCCTCGTTTGTTACCTCATGGGCCATCCGTGAGGACACCCGAGACCCATGTAGTCCACAGTAGCCTTCGAGTGCTTTGCAATCGAGTCAGATATCTCGCTGACTGGTTTGTCTAATCATTCCTGTAATCTGAAAAAGATTGTAAAGAACCCAAAGAGATCTTAAGTTAGAATTTTGAGAGCAACACCCGACTCGGCAATACCGAGACTCCGGCAATCGGCCTATTTCATGAGGCACGCCACTTTGATTTTAGTGATGTATTTCATCGGTTTGGCCGCTTGGCACCCATTATCACTTTGTGAAAATGGCAATTGATCCATCATGGGGCGTACCTTGAGCGACGCAATGACAGTTTTCGTCTTGCAGTGTATTGCATTTTGCGCATCTAAATGTATACGACATCAGGCGCCTGACTGTGCCTTGTAGGAATCAGCACTCGGCCCGACATGGGGCACGTCTTTAGCCGGGTGGTAGCTGTCCCAACCAGAGAAGGGATCAGCTAGCGACCCACTTAAGGGCTTACCGATTGGATAAAGTTTGGCCGAGAGGTATTTGCATCCGGGTTGCGGTATACGATTGGCGACCCACGAAGGGCATACCTCAAAAATAGTATCCAAGTTTCATCAACACCCAACCTTGAACATGTAAAGTTGGCTAGTAACCCGACATGGGGTACGCCATGAAACATTTTTTTTAATGAGTGACGCTTCCGGTCATATGCCCTTAAGGGTGTACCGAGGCTAAATTAGGCTCGATGTCAAGAATGTACATGACATATTGTCGAGAAAGCCTATTAAGTGGGCAACCCTTTGCTTAATTAAATTGAGACCAAGCCCATTTGGGGATATGCGAAGAGTCTTCGCGCCTTTCCTGCCCAGCCGAAGCGTCGCACGCCGCCACCGACAAACATATCCGCACCCACTCCCGTCCCATCATTATGATGGCTTTACTGTGTTCAGAACTGCATCGACGCACCTCATCGTATCCAAACCCCGAATCAGCGCACAGAAACGCATCCAGTCTTCAAGCAGTTCTTTCTTCTGTTTGCAACACCTAGCCTCTTCTCTTCTCCCACCATGGAAGGCCAAGGAAGGGTGATGGATCTGTGGGAGATTGCCAGCGCCAAGTACGTCGCCCGCATCGCCGCCTCCCATGCCGCCACAGCTGCCGAGTGGCAGTGGTGGCGGAAAGAGAATGCGGAGCACCGCGCCCAGGAAACCATTATGGTCCTGGTCCACGGCTGTCCGCAACTCTTCGCAGTTCATACCCCGTTAAAGGATGCACTAGTCGCTTCCATCCTTGATGTGAAGTGGCCTTAGGATAGATCCTCCTTTTTTTGTTCCTTTGTAAGCCAGCAACGACTCATAGCTCATTATGTTGTGCTACAAAGCCTTATGTAGTCCATCCTAAGGGCCGTTTAATCAATGAAAACCTTTTGGCCATCCAAACTACCTTCACCTGCGCGTTGCTGTTAAACCCTAACTGGTTTTGCCTTTATCCGAACGAATAAGCCGATCCAGATTTCGATTCATCACTCACACTTCGCCGTTCTTCTTCGCAAATAGCAGTCAGCAAATCCGAGTGGTTCAAGTTAGCATCTGCCAAAGTAGCCGCATCTCGGTACCGTACAAGGTCCGGCCCAAAATACACTTTGTGGCCCTTTAATTTTGAGGACAAGGAAGCGAACCGATCTACCCGCCCATTTCTCGCGCTTGCAGTTTCATTCGCTCCAGCGAACTCCGCCGCTAGGGTTTCCTTCCTTCATACGCTCCGCCACCACCGATCTTGATCCAGAAATGGCTCCACCTTCTCCCACAGCAGTGAAGGCAGTTAAGAACTCCAGGGAATTGATGAAGTCCATTACCACGGATCGGCGACTATAGAAGATTGTGTCCGCCAGCGTGTTCGCATCGGAGGAGTTAATTTTGTGGCGCGCTGCCACCGGTGAGTCGTCCCCCACCCCTCGCTTTGATGAGGTGGTGGTTTTCGAGTCCTTTTTTCTTCACGTCCTTGGCCTTCCTTGCTCATCCTTCCTTAGGGGCTTCTACATTTCTATGGAATCAAACTGACTCATCTCAACCCCAACTCTATTTTTCAAATCACCGTCTTTGTCCATATCTATGAGAAGTATCTTGGGATTGCGCCCCATTTTGATCTTTTTCGATTTCTTTTTGTTCTTAAATCCTTCCCCAGCAAAACAGCCCCCAAAACAGTGGGAGCCGCTGGCTTCCAACTGCGGGAAGGGGCCAAAAAATTTTATGTTGATCTTCCCATGAAAACTTCAAACAAGGGCTAGCATTCCAAATTGTTTTACTATGCCAATCTCGCGCTAGTCCTCCCATCATTCACAGGAAGCTGCCCCACCGTCCTCACTTCTTGGTCCTCCCCTCTCGCCGAAAGAGAGAATAGCCAAGTTAGAGAACTGGTCGCCCTCCTTGGGGATTTGAAGGCTAAGGGGCTGACCGGCGTCGGTGTAGTCATAAACTACAGCTTCCGCTGTGTCCAACCCTTAAAGGAGAGAGTGCACCTCGGATTCGAATATTCGGGGTTTAAAGATTCCACTCGGGAAAGCAAAGATAAGATCTCTCGGAAATCCCTGGTCGACTGAGTGGCTGATCTCTTAGCCCCGGGCAAGCTCATTGATAACTCTTACTGCCCAAGTCCGTATCATCTGTCGAACCCACCTCTAGCGGTAAGCAAAGAACTTCCTTTCTTTCAATTTTGATTGATGTCAAAGAATTCTGCCATGACTGACTTGGCTTAAGCCCTTCACAGGACCGTGCAACATTCTTCTCAGCCCATCCATTTCCCAAAGCCCCCAGCCACAAAGAAGAACCGCTTAAGTGTCCTGCAGAGGACTCAGCTGATACTCCTCCCACTAAAAAAGGCAAGGGGATCATCTTTAAGGACTCGGACAAAGATGAAGAAGAAGATGATACACCACTTCTGCACCAGCGCCACCAAAGCTCAAAATCTGTCTCTACCCTCACTGAGCGAGCTCCGAGCCCCCCATCGCCTTTGATTGCCAGCCTAGAGGCCGCATCAAGGCCAGGAGGACCCTCTAGTTCTATCCCGAGCGGACAGGACACTCGGAAAAGCGTAGGCGTTAAGATCAAAACGTTGCATAGGTTTCCTCTCAGAACATCTTCTTTCAGCTATCTTGTAAAAGTTGCATTCTTGACGTTTTCTCCTATTCACAGGAAGCCCACCTCAGATATGTCCAGGGACCAAACAGGTGGAAAGGCATCGGCTTCTGCATCCACTGCTCCTCCGCCTCCAAATTCTCAAGCTGACCAGCCCCCAATTAAGGAGTCGGCCCAACACGCAACTCCCCCACCAACTGCTTCGCCACCCTAGGGCGCTCGTGAGTGCTCCAAGGCTAAGGGCCCTATCCCAGCTCCGGCTGTAGAAAGCTTGGAACCAGAAAACGAGGAGATTCCTCGCACTGCCGCCCCCTACCTACACTTTATTATGAGAAAGGAGATGGAAAGCTATGAGGTCGACGATGCCCAGGAGGCAGAAGAACGGGAAATGCTGTAAAACATGGCAAAGTTCAGCTCTAGAATATTTGAGGTAAACCATCTTCATATCTTGAAAATTATCATGATTGAAATGAATCTGATCATTTTCTCTGTCTCTGCCCAGTGCATGAGCAAGCGATCGGCCAAAAAGTCCCAATGTCTTCAGAAAGTCATCGGGCAACTGAAGTTAAGGGATGAATTTGATAATGCGCTTTATGCACAAAAATCAAAATATCGCGCCGAGATCGAGGAGCGCTCCGTAAGGAGGTCACCAAACTATGTTACCGCCTTGTGGAAGAAACCCAACTCCACCCGGAGTAAGGGCCCGTCCGACTGATGCTAATCTCATTATTAGTCTTGAAAATCTTCGTAATCAATTTCTCTTCAGGCCGCGATGAAGCTCTGGCTTCTCTTCATGAAAAGTGCAGAGCTCTGGAAGAAAACTAGAAGGTATTAGAGGCGAAGTAAAAGGCTATGGAAGGAAAAGTTTTCCTGGCCAACACTCAATCCGAGAAGTTGGCTCAAGAGCTGAAGGGTAAATTCTCCAACTTAAGCTCGTCTTTGCCCAGTTCTACTAACATCCTCATTGCATCATCCTGTACGATTGATTTGCAGCTTATCAAGTAAAAACCATGGCGCAATACGAGGTCTTCGACGAGAAGGTGAAGTCCGCCATCGAACTATGCAACATAACTCTGAAGGCGGTCGCTTCGATACTCTAATTCCTTCACTCTGAAGAAAGTTGTCTGCCAACGCAGATGTTTTGATGGCTCGGCTTCAAAATGCTCACACAGCTAAAGGCCTTCACGAAGGATGCTGCGACAACCTATACAAGCCAAGCACCGGCTATCATGAAGTCACACTATCCCAACATTTACCTTGATACCGTAAGAGAGGGCTTCGACTGCTTCGATGAAGAAGCCTCCGCTTGCATGGAAGAAGCCAAAGAGACTTTTGCCGCTTTAGTGGAGAATCTAGATTTGTAAATATTGCCTCTTCATCAAAACAGTTCTGTATACAATTGTTGATCCTCTATACTACTAATGTCGTTTATCCGAGTACTTATGTTACCATACTTTTCGTGCGCCTTTCCCCACTGGTCTATCCCCCGAGTGCTAGGAATTGGCACTTGGCTCTCCCCCCGGACACATACCGAGTGACTAAACGTTGTCATTTGCAAATCAAGGTGCCACTACTCAGAGTTTCATGATACTCAAATTTGAAAATCGTATGTAAAAAGAAAGCAACTTCATTATTAAGATAGGGTGCGGCGAAGCCGCACACTATTTAGTGTAACCCCCCAACTTACTGCTTAGACGTATACGGCTAAGTAGCAAGTCAAACAAGTTTTTATTTTACACGAAACTCGAATATAAGATTCAATAATAAAAACGAAGTAACTAATCGATGTTATAGGTGTTAGGCACATCTGATACATCTTCACGCTTGAGTCGATAAGCCCTTGGACGAGTCAACTCATCGATCACATAGGGGCCTTTCCAAAGTGGGGAGATTTTATGCTCATGCTTCTGGTTCCTTTGAAGGACCAGATCTCCCTTAGAGAACGCACGGCCCCGTATATTGCGTTTATGATAGCGACGCAGGCTCTGTTGGTATTTGGCCAATTGAATCATTACTGCTTCCCTAGCCTCTTCAAGCCAATCAAGGTACTCCAATCTCCCTTCCTCCGACTGATTGTCTTCGTAATTTTGAACTCGTGAGGACCGGAAATTCAATTCAGTCGGGAGAAGTGCTTCCGAGCCATATAACAGGAAAAAGGGTGTCTGCCCGATCACTCGACTTGGGGTTGTTCTAAGCCTCAAAGGACCAAAGGAAACTTCTTAACCCAGCGCGTGGCATACGGCTTGAGGCAACCAAAAATTCTTGCTTTGAGTCCTTGTAGAATCATCCCATTAGCATGTTCCACCTGTCCGTTGCTTCTAGGGTGGGTCACCGAAGCATAACAAATCTTGATTCCTAACTCCTCGACCCAATATTGGAATTCGCTGCTCTTGAATTGAACGCCGTTGTCAGTTATGATTCGATTGGGCACGTCAAAGCGAACAACGATGTCTCAAAATAACTCGTGCGCCTTGGCTGCCATAATGTCCACAACCGGCTTGGTTTCAACCCACTTGGTGAACTTATCAATAGCGACGAAGAGATGAGTAAATCCGCCTTGCGCCCGTTTGAAAGGGCCCAACATATCGAGATTCCAAACGATGAAGGGCCAAGTGATCGGTATGGTTTGTAGATCCTGAACCGGCATATGAATATGCCGAACAAAGAATTGACAGCCCTTACATCTGCGTACTATATCTTTCGCATCCATCACAGCAGTCAGCCAAAAGAATACTTGCCGATACGCTTTACCTACGAGGGAACTTGCCGCATCATATTGCCCGCACTCCTCTGAGTGGACGTCATTTAGTAGATCCTTGCATTCTTACTCAGATATGTAACGTCTTGGTACCCCGGAACTGCTTTTGCGAAAAAGCTCGTCCCCAACTACCTTGTAATTTTTTATTCGACATGTTATGCACTCGGCTAAGCTTCGATCATTTGGTGCCTTGTCTCTGAGGATGTAATCCATGTAAGATTGCGTCCACCGGGGTTGATTGATAGGACCTCTTCTTCTGTATGACCGTCTTGTTTTCCATTTTCCGGGGCTGGTTGCCTAATAGATGGCTTGCGCAATTCTTCGACGAAAACACCGGTCGGCACTTGTGCCCGACTGATCCCATCCGCGACAGCTCATCTGCTGCTTCATTTTCTCGATGGAGCACATGTGTTAGCTCCAAACCATCAAATTTGTTTTCCAATTTCCTAACTTCCTGTTAGTACGCGGCCATAAGACTACTTCTTTTGCACTTGGTTGACCACGAGTTGAGAAACTCCGCAAACCATTAACCGCCGGATGTCGAGCAATATGACGATGCGAAGCCCATGGATGAATGCCTCGTACTTAGCGGTGTTGTTACTGACTGGAAACAGGATCTGAAGGACGTATCTTAGCTTCTTGCTAGTTGGAGATATGAGCAAAATTTCATCCCCCGCGCCACTGAGCATGAGTGAACCGTCAAAGTACATTGTCCAGTACTCGAGATTCTCCTTGGCTGCTAGGGTTTGGGACTCCGTGCATTACACAATGAAATCAGAAAGTGTTTGAGATTTGATGGCCAGCCGAGATTTGTTTGGCTCTTGAGGCATGGGTGGGATCAACACCGACGAAGTAGTGAGAAACCTTTTGAAATCTTCAAAGACTTCTTGCACTTCCACATTCCACTCGAAACCATCTTGTCGGCGAAGAAACTTAAAAAAGGGCATGCCGCGTTCCCCGAGTCGAGAAACGAATCGGCTGAGTGCCACAATGCACCCAATTAGTTTATGTACATCCTTCTGATTGGTCGGGGGCTTCATCTTCTTGATCGCACTGATCTTCTCTGGATTAACCTCGATGCCCGATGAGATGTGATGAAGTCGAGCAATTTTCCAGATGGGACCCAAAAACTGCACTTCTCAGGATTGAGCTTCATCCGATATGCCCTCAGGCTCTCGAACGTCTCAGCCAAGTCAACGATGAGATCGGGCTTGGCGCGGGTGGTCATGATGACGTCGTCAACATAAGCATCCATGTTGCGTCTGAGCTAAGTGTGAAAACACCGCTGTATAGCAGAATACAACAAAAGGCTTGATGACCGATGTCTTGTTGCAGTCTTCCTACTTCAGGCTGATCTGGTGATAGTCCGAATAAGCATCCAAGAAACTTATAAAGAGCACACACCCCACCGTGTAATCCACCACTTGATCGATACGGGGGAGCCCGAAAGGATCCTTGGGACAGGCCTTGTTGAGGTCGGTGTAATCGACGCACATGCGCCATGTTTTATTCTTCTTTTGCACGATGATCGGGTTCGCTAACCATTAGGGATGATACACCTCCTTGATGAACCGTGCTGCCAACAATGTGGTGATCTCTTCCCTGATGGCTTCCTTTCGGTCCGGTGCGAATCTTCGCAACCATTGTTTGATTGGCTTAGCCCTGTCATCAACGTGCAAAGAGTGCTCTATCACCTCCCTCGGGACACCAGGCATATCTGAAGGTTTCTAGGCGAACAGGTCCTGGTTTGCCCGGAAGAAAGTGAGGAGAGCGTCTTCCTATTTTCCGTCGAGCCCTGTCCCGATCATGGCCGTTTTGATTGCGTCAGATGGATCCAACGTTATCTTCTTGGTCTCCTTGACCGACTGGATGGTAGTCTTGGCTGGTATATCCCCCTCCTTCTGGAGTAGGGCTGGCAATTTGGCTCGGAGCTCGCGAGCAGCTCGTGAGCAGCTCGGTTTTTGGCTCGGCTCGGGCTCGGCTCGTAGGCCAACGAGCCGAGCTTGAGCTTTTTTTCTAGCTCGGTCAATTGGCGAGCCGAGCCGAGCCTAGGGCCAGCTTGCTCGTGGCTCGTGGATTCATAGGTTTCTATATATTAGTTCATCTCATACCACTTGTAATTGAACCATACATTTGTCTATGACTAGACATACCCCTAATATACGTCCCAAAAAGGCTCTCAATGTCTCGTCCTAAAGACAATCCTCCATCGGAACCGCTGAAACCCCCTTCTTCAAACCCCAAAGAGTACATATTAGGCTGTTCATCAGGCTCGCGAGCGCTCACGAGCCGGACCGAGCTTTCAACGAGCCCAAGC
The DNA here is from genome assembly GCA_005191435.1 of Raddia distichophylla. Classification (NCBI taxonomy): domain Eukaryota; kingdom Viridiplantae; phylum Streptophyta; class Magnoliopsida; order Poales; family Poaceae; genus Raddia; species Raddia distichophylla. The sequence goes on along the minus strand of SPJY01035639.1, from coordinate 7,366,007 downwards.
CGAGCTTTTTTCCTAGCTCGTTCGGTGACCGAGCTCGGCTCGGCTCGGCTCGTCAGTGAACGAGCTTGAGCGAGCCAGGGCCTGGCTCGCTCAAGCTCGGCTCGTTGCTAGCCCTATCCTGGAGCGAGGCGACTACTTGCCGAATTTTCTCCATCTTCGCCAAGGTGTCCAAGGCCTGCGCTAGCTCGCAGCTTTCGCTATCGTGGACCTGGGGTTGCCTTATGTCGCCGGGGATGGCGATTACGCCTTTAGGGCCCGGCATTTTCATGACGAGGTACGTGTAGTTAGAAACCGCCATAAATTTGGCAATGCCCTGCCTTCCCAAGATAGCGTGGTATGCTGTCTCGAAATCGGCCACCTCAAAACTCAGACTTTCCACCCGATAATTTTCCTTGGTCCCTAACGTGACGGGCAGGGAGATCCGCCTGACTGGAACTGCGGAAGTCCCAGGGATAACCCCGTGGAAGGGGGATGAACTGTGCCTCAGCTCGGAACGAGGAATCTTTGATGAAAATGACGTTTATCCCGCTCCCGCCATCGACCAGGACCCTCTTAAGCTTGTTCCCTCGAACGACTGGATCCAGAACCAGAGGGTACATTCCAGGGAAGAGTATGTGATCCGGGTGGTCCGATCGATCGAACGTGATTGGGACCTCTGACTAGCGTAGGTATTTGGGGGCTGTGGGCAAGATTGCGTTGACCTCTGACCTCATACATGTAGCCGCCGACACAAAGGTTGGTAATGGCTGCGTCCCAGAACCTATGTGGGTGGCTGTGTGTAAACCGACGACACAGATGCACTCACTTGTGTCGGAGGCCTAAAGAAAGCCGTCGATATAGTTGGATCTGTTTTGGCGGCACTTCTGAAACTGTCGATATTGTTCCATCTTTATCTTTGGTTACCAAATGCCACCGACACAGCCTGTACCACCCTACCGTTCTTCGACTTCTTCGTGGCTTAAGACGTGTCGACTAATCCAATTCTTGCATCGCTACAACGTTTTAGAACATCTCTGACCTATTTCACACCATTTCTCGCTCTTTGATTGCTCGACGTTGCATCCCCCCTACAAGTTCCCATGAAACTCTAGTGGAATATGTGACGGCGGTGTGTGTCCTACTAATTCATGTAGTTCAAGCCTACTTACCAGGGTGATCGAAGAGCCTAGCTGACTTGGATCGTCGTTAGCTAGATATTACAAGTGGAATAAGCCCTTCGATTGCTTGGGTTTGTATCGTTGTTACAAGTTTGACTACAACAACAATACTGTGTGTTCTCTGAAACTCCCTCTAGAGATTCACGGGAAGTTGTACATAGCAATGATGATGCGTGAGGCGATCGAACGATGAGGAATGACATGGAAAATGTTGTGAATGTTGTATAACCTTAAAGAGACCCTATAGTTGTCTTGCTCGTCCGTATTTGAGATACAAATTAGGTGAATGAGGCGGGTGGGGGGGTGGAGAGACTCACTGTCGGCGACACAATTATGGTCGTCGATACAAGTGGAGCTATGTCGTCGGCCCGAGACGAAGCCGACGACAAAATATGGAATATATCGGAGGCATTAATAAGACCGCCGACACAGATTTGCAAATACCATTTAAAAACAGTCTGCGCCTCACCATGTTGAACAAATTCCTCCCTCCCTTTTGGCTAGCAGCGAGCAGCGTGGTGCCTGAGATCCCAGGTTCGAGCCCCACCTACGGCCCCTGCATTTATTTTTTTTCTCATGATTTTGTCTTCGGTATTGTTGTTGCCGTGACACTGTCAGACTTTTGTCGGCAGCTACAGATATGTGCTGACATAGCGACTGCCTACCCTTTGAGATGGAGCTCGTAGGATAGTCCCGCATGGCAGAGAAGTTCTCTATCTGCCATGCGGGACCACCTTGACATGGTTCCATTGGGGCGTTAAGTTTCTGTTAGGTGAAGCTTCTTTGTCATTGGCTCGCTTCAAGCCGCTGACACATCAATTTGGCGGACTCTGAAATTCAAAATTGCGGGAAGGCGGGAGAGGCGGCGTGGCTTTTGTCCTCGACAACTTATTGGTCGCCGACAAAGTGTATCAGGAAACTAAACGCATTGTGCGGAGAGGTATCGGTTCCTATATTTCTTGCTTACAATAGGTACATTAATTTCCGTTGGCTTCTATGCCGCCGATACAAATATTTTGTCCAGTTGTTGTTTCCTGTAGCGAGACGTGCGCTTTGAGGGCGGGGCGCAGGTTGCCTTGGGGCTGGCGACGCGACCACCACCGGAACGGAGCTTGCTGCAGGAAAGAAGAGGTCGTCATTTCCGGCAACTGGAGTCTCTTGGATGCCCAGCGAAGCATGCCGCGTTGTGGGGCGAGCGCTGAGAAGAGTTAAAACCTAGCTATATTTGAAGTGAAATAGGAGAAGCAACATACAATTAATATCAATTTTGTTGAGCTAATAGTTAGATGTACGTAGCTTAAACTATAAAATTATATTTCTTTATCGTTCTATTGGAATAATTTATTTACTTCTTAAACTAAAAGAAACACAAAAAGATGGGCGGCTAGGGTCGTTCATGACCGCATCACGACCGACGAATTGGGTCTGCGTGCATTGTTTAATAGAGTGGGGATTCTACACTAACTTACACATTATGGTTAGGGTTTTTATTTTAAAATATACTATTATTTTTTCACTTATTGTAATGTTCTACTCCGATTTGGAATAGGCCTGTTCAAACATCAGCCCGGGCCACGCTTAGAAAAGTTCGGTCCCGCGGGGCCAGGTCCGAGCCCGGCCTGGTGCGTTGGGCTCCAATTTGGGACGAGCCCGACTTGAATCCTGAAATCCCGGTCCAAAGCCCGACGGCCCGGCCTAGGCATGGCTTAAATCGCGAAAATCGTCGGCCCAGGCCGGGCTTAGAAAAGCTTTGTCCGCGGGACCAAGTCCAAGCCCGGCCTGGTGCGTCGGGCTCCAAAATCGAGACGAGCCCGGTCCGAATCCCGAAATCCCGGTCCAAAGCCCGATGGCCTGGCCACGGCTTAAATCGCAAAAAAAACTTGGGTCTAAGCCCGGCCCGACGGCCAGGCTCCTGATTGAGGCCCGAGTCCGGTCTGATGCACCGGCCGGGCCGAACCAGGCCGAACAGGTCGGACTTAGGTCTAATTTGGAACATTGTTGCGTAATTTCTTCGATAGCACATACATAACCGGGGGAATGTGCTACATGTCGTACGTGCAGCCAGGCAGGCTTGACTCCTGACTCTGTTGATAGCTTTGATATACAGGAATTAAATCGGTATCGTGTTCAGATAACTGGACCACACCCATTAATTCTGGAATGGATTTTTTTTCCACCATGACAGACATAGCTGCCCAATCCAAACCCAGGAAATAGCAGGCGTCAAGAGACTGCTTCAAAAAAATTATGCCTTCAACTGAGGTAAATACGATGGAGATCGATGGAGGACACAACAGATACACCAAGTTGGTTGACAGCGCCAGCCATGGCCTGGCCCACACGACTAATCTTCCTTGAAACTTCTTAATCACGCCGTTTAGGTTCACCAAGCTCGGCTTCTCCTCCCCTATAAATACGTTCCAAGTTTCACAGCATTATCCAAACTAAACTGCTCACCACTCTCCACTCTCCAGAGTTAATTGCATACCACAATGGCTTCTTCGCATGCAGTCGTGATGCTGGTCGTGTGCCTTTTGGCCACACCATCTCTTCTGCGTGCTAGGATGGTGCCTGCAGACGACAAGCAAATGCAGCATAGCAAGCAGAATCCAAACCCTTCTCCTTGTTTCGATGGTCATGGTGCACGAGTTCCGCCGGCGTCGCCGGCGGCGGCGGCTGATCACACGCCGGCGAGCACTGGCGGTGGTCGTAGTCGTGCTCTTTGGTCTACGCCCAGCGACGGCGTTGGCCATTAGCTAGCCATGAGTGTTTTCACGTAAAACCTTGGCTTTCTGGGACCATTTGACGCGCTGTGTTCTTGCCATGCATGTCCGGGCAGTAATATTCACACGTATTTTCAAGTACATTTTGAATAAATTAAGAGCAGGCGCTCCAGAGAAGATTGCAGTTGTTTATTTCTTGCTCCAGCAACTTTTGTATAGATGTAGTGGTTAGGGTTCGCTTCCTGATCAATTTGATATTGGTTCGTGTGGTTGTAGCTGTTTTATTTCAGTATTGTACGTGTTACAACTTGAATATATGTTCATCGATCTGTTTGAAGTGCATATATATATTGGAATGGTTAATTGTGTTGACTCTTCTATTTATTTATCAATTATTGATTTGCAGTAAATCTCTTGTCTTTACTATATTTTCTAGTATTTACTATATTAATTAGATATTCCTACGAGGTCAGCAGCTCGTGCTAACACCAAACCGCAACATGACTAAGTAATATTGATCACCCAACAGCGTATGATCCAAGTGTCGGGAGTGTTAGCGAAACAAAACGTCGATAATAGATCTGAACGACACCTGAGAGACATGATGTTTGGTAATATCGATCAACCTCTGCCTACATCTATGGTGCAATGATTATCGGCGCTCCTCCCCAATAACACAGCATACTGACTGTCCAGATTAAGTCCACAAACTGGGCTCAACCCCATGTGTGCCAACACTGCTACTTTAGTTAATCATTACATGTTACATCAAGAGTGTCCCCTATTTATAATGGAGTCAGGATACGAGTCTGATCCTAACACGACTCTTACCTGTCCACGTAATCTATTTGTACACATATTCGACACTAACTCTAGCAAGGAGTACAGTGACATATTGCTAATTAGTATGGATCGGTGCAAAAGGTTTATCTACCGTGCACCGCGCATACCATTTGGACGATGGGCCCTCGTGTTTGATTTGAAGTCATTTTTGCCTCAAAATTTCGTAACAATCAGTGGCTTGCTAATGAAAAGCCGATGATTTGCCAACCAATGAATTGACCATGTTTTGAGAAAGAAATTAAATATAAGATGACAATTGCGAGAGAAGTTTTTTTTCATTCATTGGTAGTTATCTAAAGGCAAGCCAAATTTCGTCAAGCGTGAACACTCCCAACTATTGATTTATCCTCCGATTGTTGCTCTATCAGCCTAACCCTAACCCTATCCTCCGATTTGTTTTGCATTTTTGAAAATTAGTCTCCTAATTACTCATGTATCTTGCTTTTTTGAAATGCAAAACTAATAGTAAATAAATTTAAAAATTACGAGACTTGGTTGATAGCTACATTTCGATGTGTTGAGATCCATTTGTAGGGTACCCGGTGTTGTGATGAATATATGTGACAGTGTTTTATTTTTATGAGATTTTAAAGTACTTTGGTCGTGCATTTGGTAAAACGAGCGTAAAATTTGAAACCGAGGAGGGTTCATCGGAACGTGTCCGACAGACTCGTGTCAGGACAGTTCTTGTGACCGATTGCTTTCTGATGATCTTGAATTCTTGATGCACTTGATTTTCGATAATGATGATCATTTCTGAAGCTAACCATGCAGGGGAAGGTAAGTGGTTTGTTTAGACTCATCTTTGTGATGCAAGTGCAGGTGGGTACGTGGCTGACGCCGTTGATCCTGGAGGCGAACTGGAGGTTCGAGCGTTCGGAAGAGTGCGGGCGACAGGATTTGGTACCTGGCGGTCACATGAGATGGCGTGGATGAGAAGCTTTGCTGCAACAAGGATCCAAGACAGTTGGAGGCCGCGCGTCAGTTACTTGGCGGCGAAGCGGGACTGGCCAGTGGGCGTAGATGTGGGTTGACGATCAGGATGCTATGAGGAAGGTGCAAGGATGCTTTTGGAGAAATATGGCACAAATATTCCATGTCAGGAGTGAGTTAGGTAGTGTATGTTGTACACCCTTGATCCTCGGATCAAGGGTGGAGGCAAGTCCTAGGGTTTGGGGGATTTCACCCGTAAGGCTATAAATAGAGAGGGAGCGGAGAACCTTCTCCTCACCCTTTGAGTTGGAAATTTCAAATTTTGTGAGGAGGGTGTGTGGGAGAGAGGCGGTGGAACCTACAAGTGCTTGTGGTCGCGGGAGCGGCTTATAATCTCCCAACTATCTATGAAATCAAACCTCCGTTTTTTAAATTCGTAGCTCATTCTTGCGAGTTTATATATTTTGATCTTGTTACTTTATTGATTTTTGTTGTAACTAGTTTATTTGTCTCCTCTCTTTGTTTGTGCTTCTGATCCATGATGCCTAGAGGGTGCTCCCATGGTTTTACATCTCTCTTACACCTTAGGATTGACTAGATATCAATTTCTCCATCAAGTTGCAATTTTGTCCTGAACTTGTTTTTCGCGCAACAATTAGTGTTTGATTTTCAGAAAAATTTACAAAACTCATTTTTGAGTGCTTCCACTTGGAGCAGTTTCATGACTTTCATATGTATCAACACCAGAAAATTGAAGTCATGAAGATTTTCCGTTTTGGTGCAGTGAGGTGAAAACCAAGCCCCAAACTATATGCACAAAATTTGTAACAGGTTGTAGCATTTGCATTTTCCTATTTTTTGTGCAAGGAGTTTTGGGAAAAAATTTGGTAAAGTGCTTCACGACTCATTTGTTCATAAGGAGAAAAATTCCAAAAAAAATTGGAGTACTAGAAACGCACCTTCTCTCTGTATCTGTTTTTTCTTTTGTGAAAGTGGTTTTAGTAATTTGTCTTGATGTGCTTTATTAAAGTAAGATTTGAATTGATTCTCTTTTGTTTGGACATTTGACAATCAGGATTGTGACTAAAAACTCCCCTCATATTTTCATGGGATTCATCCATACAACCTTGGGTGCACATAATTGTCATGGTGTTTGTATTTTATAAGGTTGATGAGTTCGAGTAGCACCACGATGAAAAATTTTCAAGGCTCTCATTCACCCCCTCTAGTCGCCTTAGTGGGTTTACACGATGAGATGAATAATATGAATTGTTCAGATCGGCTAATAAAATTATCGTTTGTTTTAAACTCATTGGGAGTACGGACAAATCTGTACTCTCGAGAGTACAATAGATTCTATGCATATTACAAATTGGTGACAAATGTTGGAATAAGCAAATTTTCCACCATTTCTCATAAGATTAGACTTTTGGATAAACCGATCGGTGCATGGAGCTTAATTACAATCTTTGCAAATAATTTCTCACTTGCCATCCAAAACTATTCCGGATTTCTTACACGATGTTCATGCATATTCCTTTAAGGAAGGAAATAATGCTCCATATATATAGTATCAACAATTGTATTTTGGATTAGCAGCTGGCTCATAAATAAGACTCGTTGTCGTTACTATGTGAAGATTGTATTGTTGTAATACGGAACATCCTGCTTTATTGAGCATCTTCTCCCATCCTACGGACATGTATAAGGCTACAACTCAGTTGTCGCTAGACTGTATCTAAAAGATGCCATGTCATAATTTTGTTGAGTTGGGTGAGAGAGAATCAGGAGAGAGGAGAGAACCGGCGCTTTACTAAGCGCTTCTCCCAATTTTTTTTTGCTGTCGGGCACGTACATCCATGTCATTTTCTAATTCATTTTTTCGCTATATCTTTTGATTAGTATCTCTGATTACCGAATCGATTTCAAAATGGGTTTATGATATTTTATCGAACAAAACTAGACCATACTTGCCATATAAATTTTAAAATATTAAATTTTTTATTTTTAACTTTTTTATTATCTATTGTTTGTTTTAAATTTTTGCTTTAAATTTATATCCCCGACAGTTTTTAAACTCTATACAATTATTAAATTACTTTGCAGACAAATATAAAGACAATCCACTGTATTCGTTGTTTATAGAGCTATCTATATAGATGATATGGCAACGCATTTGAGAGAGTGAAAGCAATCTCTCCAGAAAAAAAAAACAACGGAAACACTACAGCCCCCGCACGTCCGGCGCGTCCAGACATGCGCGCGCTGCGCGCGAAACGCGCGGGGAGCTGCACTGTGCCGGCATACAGGTGGGTCCCACGGAATTTTTTTTCTTTCGATGACCATAATTTTTGACTGGGTGCTCTAATCCACAAACCGTTTGCACGAACATGTTCCTCTTATTTTTTACGAACAAAACAAGATATATGTTGCCATATAACTCTTCAAACTTATCCGGTGAAACTTGAGTTTCGCCTACTGAAACTTGGGTTTCACCTACTGAAACTTGGATTTCATATTCGTTAAACTTGCCAAACTGTCAAGTTTCATCAGGTTTAATGCAAGTTTCATCAAGTTTCAACAGGTCTCATACAAGTTTCTTCAAGTTTCATCAGGTTTCATCCAAGTTTCATCAGGTTGCATCGAAGTTTCATCCAAGTTTCATCAGATTTCCTCAGCACACGGCCAAGTTTTATCAGCACACGCCGAAGTTTCGCTAGTATAGGTGTAAGTTTCATAAGTGCCTTCTCCTAGTTTCACATTAAAAAAAATAAAAAGTGGAAAAAATTAAAAAATTAAAAAATTTAAAAGTATTTAAAATGGATTGCTCTCAATTTTAGAAAAATTATGAAATTTATTCCACGCATTTTGAACACTGTTTGAATTTTATACAAAAATCAGAAGTTTAATTGAAAATTTAATCAACTGCACTGTTAGCTAGTTATATAAACCACGTCCGGGTCTTCACGTAGCCGTGCAGAACTCCTGCTCGAGACGGACTCAAACACGAAGCCTAGGCCTGTACGCACCGTGCCAGTCAAGAAGCTGTTCGGCAGCATGCACATGGGCCTAATAGAACCTTCTAGGGAGCTGGGCGCTGGTAGGCTGTTCGGTTGGGCCGTTAGTGAGTGGGCCATGGCAATGGGCCGTGATTTTATCCCCGACAGGGGTCACCGTCGGTAATGAATTTGTTACGGGTTAAGCACTAGAACCAAGCCAGATGGTAACACAAGATAGGGATTTATACAGGTTCGGGCCCTCAACTCAAAGGTAATAACATAGTCCTGTGCTCTGGGATTATGTTTCTGCGTGAATTCGCAGATGATGGAGATGTCTATGTTGATGCAGCTATTCGATGGTTCTATGCCCCCTACCCCTCTCTTTATATAGTGCAGGGGGATGAGGTTACACGGTTCTATCTAGTACATGGTACCAAATTCGGTTATACCGGTGCATGATATGCAAGTATGAATCTCCTAATTACATGGAGCCCAACTCTATCCTCAGGAGCATCCTTGGTGATCAAGTCATGCGTAACCCGAGTGGACTCTATCCCGATCCGCCCGACTTGAGTCGCCCCCTATCTGCCTCCTCATGGGCCTTCTAGAGGATACCCGAGGCCCATGTAGTCCACAGTAGCCCCCGAGTGCTTTATGATCGAATCAAATGTCCGGCCGACTAGTCTCGTCAATGTCTCCTGTAATTTGAAAAGAGATTGTAAAGAACTCAAGAAATCTCAAGTCCTTGGTGTTGAAAGCAACGCCTAGTTCAGTAATACCGAAAGTCCAGCTTTTCGGCATATTTGGCACATCACCTCAACGGACGAATTCGGCTACCTGGCACCCATTCTCGCATTGCGAAAGCAGCAACCGGCTCATCATGGAGTGTGCCTTAAGCCAAGCCACCATAGCTTCCGTCTTGCAGCATGCTATATGAGTTATGCATTTAAAGAATGTAAGGCATCAGACGTCTGGTCTCGACGTGCAAGAACCAGCACTCGGCCCGGCATGGCGCACGTCTTTATTCAGAGTGGTACCTGTCCCGACCGGAGAAGGGATCAGTTGTCGACCTACTTAAAGGCGTATCGATTGGATACAGTTTAACCGAGAGGTATTTGTATCCGGTCAGCGGTATACAACTAGCGACCTTTAAAAAGGCATACCTTCGAAACAGTACCCAAATTTCACCAACACCCAAGCTTGAACATGCAAAGTCGGCTAGTGACCCAACATGGGGTATACCGTGAAATATTTTTCAATATGGTGCTTCCGGTCATATGCCCTCAATGGTGTATCGAGGCCGAATTAGGCTTGATGTTTGTCACCACCGCTGGTGGCGCACTGTTAAGAAAGCCTGTTAAGGGGGTTGCGCTTTGCTTATTTGTCCCAAGCCCATTTTAGGGAAGGCGAAGAGTTTTCGCGCCCTTCTTACTCAGCCGAACGTCACGCGCTTCCGCTGGGAAACGCAACCGCAACTGCACCCACTCCCGTCCCATTAACATGATGGTTTTACTATGTTCAAAACGGATAGAGAGGCGCCCCTCTTGAACTTCTTCGTGTATAAAAAGATCCAAATGCAGCGCATTACGCCTCATCCAGTCTTCAAGTTCTTTCTCCCCTTTTCTTCTTCGAGCTTCTCCCTTTTTCCTCCACAACTCAATGGAAGGCGAAGGAGAGCTGATGGACGAGTGGATCGCGGCCGCTGCTGAAGACGCCGCCGCTCAAGCCGCCTTGGATGCCCTCTGGAGGCAGTTCCATGAGGCCACTGCGGAGATCCGTGCTGAAGAATCCATTAGGGTTCTGATTCTCGGATTCCTTCTGAAGAAGTTGTCAAGTTGAGAAAATCGCTGTATGGGCTAAGACAGTCGGGTAGGATGTGGTATAGCCGACTGAGTGAATTCCTCCTGAAGAAGGGATACATGAATAATAATGATTGTCCCTGCGTGTTTATAAAGAAATCTCCGAATGGATTTTGTATAATTTTGTCTATGTTGATGATCTGAATATCATCGGGACAGTAGAGGACATTGGTGAAGCTAGTGCTCACCTAGTGATGGAGTTTGAAATGAAAGATTTGGGTAAAACCAAATTTTGCTTAGGCTTGCAGCTGGAGCATTTGTCAAGAGGAATTTTTGTGCATCAGACTAGCTATACCCAAAAGGTTTTACAGAAATTTAGGCCCGGTTCTTTTCAGCTTAATAGCTTAACGACTTATCTACGTTTTAAAAAGATATATGCTTTGAATTTTTTAGTTTGTTTTTTTCGTTGTTTTGAAGATGGGTCCTAACGCTTTAAAAAGCAATTCAAAGAAATGAATCCGAATCTCGAGACTACCTCGAGAAGCGCTTGAAATTCAGTCATTTTAGTCGTTCAGCTGTTCAGCCGTTAAGATCAGCTGAAAAGAACAGGGCCTTAATATGAGTAAAGCACATCCCCTAAAAATCCCCATGGTGGTCAGGTCCCTTGAAGTGGATAAAGATTCTTTTAGACCTAAGACAGAGAATGAGGAATTATTGGGACCAGAAGTTCCCTAGCTTAGTGCCATTGGTGCACTAATGTATCTAGCCAATTTTACTAGGCCTGATATCGCTTTTGCGGTAAATTTATTGGCTAGATATAGCGCGGCTCCAACCAGAAGAGATTGGGCCGGCGTTAAAACTGTTTTTAGGTACCTGCAAGGTACACAGTATCTTGGGTTGTTTTATGGGAGGAACGAGCCCAATACCATGGTAGGATACACAGATGCGGTATACATGTCTGATCTGCATACGGCTAAGTCTTAGACTGAATTTGTTTACTTGTACGGTGGCACCGCAATTTCATAGAAATCATGTAAGCAAACACTTGTGGCTATGTCCACCAACCACTCTGAGATGATAGCATTGTATGAAGCCGCACGTGAGTGTGTTTGGCTAAAAAGATGGTAAACCACATCCAAAAGTCATGTGGTAGATACCATTGATACCCCCACTGTTATTCATGAAGATAATGCTGCCCTGCGTATTACAAATGAAAACAGGCTATATTAAGAGTAATATCACGAAGCATATTGCTCCTAAATTGTTCTATCCTCATGAGCTCCTGCAGAGTGGTGAAGTTGATATAATTCAAGTGAAGTCGTGTGATAATCTGGTAGATTTATTCACTAAGGCGTTGCCTACCTCGCCATTCCATAAATGTGTCCATGGGATAGGAATAAGGTGATTTCACGAGTTGCAAAGTTCAGAGGGAGAGTCCTTGAACAAGAGCCTGTAATGATTCTGAAGATCTAGTATTGCACTTTTTTTCCCTTAAATGAGTTTTCCTGAAGTTTCTCATAATAAGGATTTTAATGAGGCAATATCGTAGTATGGCATGCGTGTGCGATGTACTTTTTTCTCTAATCCTTTTTTTCCCCACTGAGTTTTTGGATGGAATTTTAATGAGACATTGGCATATCGCAGTTTAGCCCAGGGGAGTGTTATAACCCTAGATGGTTTATGGGCTGAAAGCCCATCCCAAACCCTAGGGGTATTATGGGCAAAACCAAATGTTAGCTAGGCTATATATATGAAACTCCTTGTACACAAGAGAGATCGATCAATAAAGATTATTGTGCCTGGCTTTTGTCTCTCTAAATCCGTGCCTCCTGTTATTGTGTTTGTGTTTGCGTGTGTGCGACGACTGTTTTACAACAGTATTAAAAGTCACAGCGGTTTTGAGCCTTCTCGCGACATCCACGTCAGCAAAAATTTCGAGCCATCTGATATTTGTTGGGTCTTTACATCTGATGGCACGTGCCCTCGTTGTTTCTCCCCACTTTCTTCTTTTCTAGCAATGGGCAGCTCCTTCCTCTCTGTCTTTTTCCCATCCCCAGTTCCTCACCACGGACGCCCTTCGCCCCCGCCCTCGCCGCCACTGCCGCCGTCGCCCCCCGTCAAATCCCTCTCTTCTCTCTGCCTCTACCACTCCCCACCACGGATTCCCAATTTCCCACGCCCAGTTCCCCACCACGGCTGCCGCCGCCGCCAAATCTGTCATCGCCTCTTCCACTACCCACCACAGACCAAATCTCCCCGTTGTCGCCCCCGCCAACCACGCCACCTCACTGCCGTCCCCGTCGAAACAACGCCTCCCTAAGAGCGTGCCACCTTCATCGCCATGGCCATTCAGCTCTGTATGCAGGATCTAGAATTGCCTCCATCGCGGGATCTTGTCACACACTGTGCTTGCAGGGGGAATGCCTCCATCTCCGCTACTACCATGCCTCCATGGCTCATGTCTCTACCTTGTCGTCGCTATTAATTATGTTATTTTTATTTTCCCTTTCCCCTGCTTCTTTCCAGCTCATTAAAATGAATTGTTTGATGCTTTCATCTATTTTGGATTAAAATGTTATATTTTCTGGTACTTCAATTCTACCTAAATAATTAAACATTATATATTGTTATTTGTTATTAGTTCCAGTTCATCTCTAGGTGTTAATAAAGCTTCTGGTAATTAAATTTGTTTACTTTCTGTTCATTTTTAGATGTTAAAATAAAGTTGCTGGTAATTAAATTTGCTTGCTTACATTAATTATTGCATCGTTGTTTCTTTTGAGTTTCGAGTTAATATTTTAAGTTTCAAGTTGCATGTTAATAATACTATTGTTGTGATGCTCATCATCTCGATATTTTTAGTTTCAAGTTGTATGTTAATATTGTCGTTGAGATGCTCATCGTCTCTATCAGACTATCAGTACTTACTACGAAGTTTCTTCTGTGTTGTTATTAGTTTCGATTGCATGTAAGCAATATCAGTATTTGCTATGATTTTTTTTTGTTACGAATTGCAAGAATCTTGGCATAAATTCCTCAGTTTTATATAAGATAGGACAAGATAAGATCTGACTTGTTTTAAAGGCGCGCGCGCCAGGCGTCGGACCGGACCTGCGCTGGCCGTTCGATCAACGGCAACCATGCCAATCCAACGAGGTGCCGTGCGTGCGTAGCATCTGCACCTCCAAAACGCTATAGCAACGCTATAGCGGCGCTATAGCCCGCTATTTAGAACATTGTTAGGTGTTAATAAAGTTTCGGGTAATTAAAATTGTTTACTTTCTGTCCATCTTTAGATGTTAAAATAAAGTTGCTCGTAATTAAATTTGCGTGCTTACATTAATTATTGCATTGTTGTTTCGTTTTAGTTTCGAGTTAATATTTTAAGTTTCAAGTTGTATGTTAATTATATTGTTGTTGTGATGCTCATCATCTTGATATTTTTAGTTTTAAGTTGTATGTTGATAATATTGTCGTTGTGTGATGCTCATCGTCACTATCAGTGTTTACTATGAAGTTTCTTCTGTGTTGTTATTAGTTTCGATTGCATGTAAGCAATATCAATGTTTGCTATGATTTTTTTTACGAATTGCATGAATCTTGGTGTAAATTCCTGAGTTTTATATAAGATAGGACAAGATAAGATAAGATCTGACTTATTTTTGAATTAGTATCTTAAGTTTGTAAGATTTTATGTTTAGTTTAATTAAATATATGCTGCTGCATGGTGCACCTATTCCATTCAACTTTACTGTTTGGTCAACACTTGCCACCATGGGGTACTTGTACTTCTTTAGTCTGTAAACTTCTTTTTGTCCTAATTGTGTATATATTTTATCAAGAAGCCATTATAATTAGTCTAGAACTATCACTACAACTAAATGCACTAAAAACTACCTTTCTTTAGAAGTGCATCTTCCTTTAGTCTTATCTTCGTTTTGACATTTTCTCCTCTAAGGCAAAGATATCCTTCACTTGCAAACAAGATGATTTCATTGCGTTAAAGAAAAGATGATTTCATTCTCCTTCATACCTCAATCACATACCAGGACTAATCAGTTGCTTATACTACAAGTAGAAGAAGTATAGGCCATAGTATTAAGAAAAAATTAGCCAATCTACCGGATGTCAGTAGTTCCAATGCAGTGCTCTACAAATTAAACTAAATCTGCTTCAGTTTGCATGACATGTACTAATAGATTTAAAATTTTAGCTATAATATTGCTTTAGCTACAAAGACTATATGCTTCATTTTATGTACTTTCTTTGTACATTGTTCTACTTATGCTGCGAGGTGTTTCTTCATTCAAATATGAGATACGACCCCTCTTGCATGATGATGCAAATAGCCAGATGAGGTGATCGATGCTTCCAGGAAAAATCATCTTATCCATTGGTTTTCACTGTGTTCAGTTTTCTTTTTGTTCAATCTTTCAACGGTTAATCCAGCTAATTACACTTCTTTCTTATTTCATCACTATGTCCGAGTTATTTCATGTCATACAAATTGACTTACCTCTTCCTGACATAAAGACGTAGATAACCAATCACAGTGATTGATTCCAGGAAAATCTATCCACTTGTTTAACCATGTTAATTTTTCTTTTTCTATTTTTTTATGGTCAGCAGGTTCAATTCAGCGACAAATTCAGTGAATTGCTAACGTTTTCATTTCCTTTTGCTACATATTAGCAGTAGGGTCACCAAAATGCTAATTAGTTCTATTCGAACAAACCTTAAATGTTCATGCATGTTATTTTTGTTGTTAGCTGTAGGATCACCAGGATGCTCATTAGTTACGGACTTAATACTGCTTAGTTTTTTTCTCCAAATTGTGTATTCGATTCCTCTGGTAAGGAATTGAATCTTCAAATATTAATGACAGTTCATTGAATTTTTTCATGTATCTCTTGACCTTTTAATTTTTAGTTACTATTTCTGTTAACCAGAATACATTTATGTTGGTATGGTTTTTATGCCTCAGCATACATTCTCAACCAATTTAGTTACCGGTGATGTCTCTCACATGCATTCTTTCTCAACTGGTAAGACATATGCATGCATGTACGTACCTTGGTAAATAGTCATGTCCTCCTTTGTGTTCTTTTCAAATTATTCACCGTTGGTCGTCATTTTTCGAGGTGGCCATGTTAGAGTGAACAAAGGATGCTAATGTTGGTGTCCTTGTATCTGTTCATTCCCTTGTAGTCACACTATCTCGTCTAATATTCCCTACTTGGTTTTTCTCCCCTACTGCATTCTCAATTCTTCTCATTCTTCTCAATTCTTCTCAACTGTTCTTTGCTTCTTTTTTTTGGCTCAAGAGTTCTCTCTTCCAACCTTATTCCCTATAGGTCGATTGTTTTTGTACTTGCCCATTAGCTCTACATTTTAACACTCTTTCTGCATTTTGTGACCTTTAAGTTCTACTCTTCTCTCTAATGTTTGGTCACACATATAAATGCGCTGCATTCTCATAGGCCCTGTAGCTCCAACATGCATACCCTGTTTTTTCTTTATAATATGGGTTTTGATTTCGCAAGTTTGTTGTTTTAGCAAAATACCCAAACCAAATTTCACTAATGAACTCATTAACCTGCTTCCTAAAACAGCCTACAAGGCGTGCGAAGCGCGCCAAATGCCCTAGTGCACCTTAAATATGAGTTACCGTTCGATTCGGTTGAGCCAAAAATTAAAGGTTTTAAAAGGATACATAAAAATGCTAAAAGTTATTTATAATATTTTTAAAAGTTTTTTAATAAGATCGTACAAAGTCCTAAAAAATATTGTGAAATATTACAATAATTGGACTGCACAAAAATAACAAATTTTGACTCAACCGAACAAAATAAACTAAACCATAAATCAAAGAGTGTAATTGTAAAACAATATGATGTAATCTTAACTCGTACATGACACAAATAAATAATCCTTTACAATTTATAAATAATTACATAGACTAAACATTTATGTCCTCAAATGAATGAACAAAAGAATGCCACGTCATCTATCACCATTTCGTATTTTAAAATAATACATTTAACCTCATGCTGCAATTAATATACTAAAACTCTATTTCTAGTGGAGCAATATACTTCGTAAGAAATGTCCTGTAATTTCTCCGGGTTGTATTGCTTGCTTGTCCCCGGATACAAGTAACACTTAGACGGGTTTAGTTCATCGTTTGCTTGACAGCTGGTGAAGTGCCAATTTCAAGTTTTCAGTATGCTACCATGACAGGTTTTAGGGCAGTGATGCATACCAGAACTTTTTTTTAAAATAAAAAATATGGGACCATTTTTTTTTGGCAGGCATGTGCAAGTACGATTGCGCGTGATCACATAACAATTTTGAAATTTTATGAAGACCCATGATTTTCTTTAGAAACAAGAGTAAATTGCACTTTTGCCCTTTGAAGTTGGATGAAAATCTCACTTGGCCCCCTAAACTTTGTTTTGTCTCACTTGGCCCCTTAAAGTTTCAACACAGGCTAGTTTTTTCTGCAACCGAAGCCAACTTCTAGGGGCCAAGTGAGATTTTCATCCAACTTCAGGGGGCTTTTGTGGCACCCAAAGGCAACTTCCAGGGGGCTAAATGAGATTTTCGTCCAACTTCTAGGGGGCAAGTGAGATTTTTTTTTTGAAGAAGGGGCAGGAGAACTGCCGACCTTTTCCATTTAAGCAGGAGAAAATAAAAAAAAAACCCGCAAGCGCGGGGTACAACCACAGCGTAAAGCTGCGACCCTAGCAAAAGCCAGGACACCATCGGCCACCGCCGAGACTGAAACACACACCTAGAGAGGGAATAAAGCGCTGCCGCTGCCACCTAGGCCGAAGGCCTTACAGGAAGGGGAACGAGAAATACAGGGGAAGGAAGAAGAACAACACAAGCCACAACCAGCCCATAGGCAGACGTCGCGAGTGACCTCCGAGTAGAGCCGAAGGAGACACCGTAGGCAACCGCCTCCGCGCCAGCCCGAACAAGCCCCCAGGGCGCTCGACGCGCCAGGAAGGAGCACTGAGCTATCGACGCCGAAGACCTCCGCAGCGAAGCAGGAACCACCACCAACCCGCGCCACAGTCTCACAAACCGATCAAGCCACCAACGCCAAGGGAGCGCCTCCCACGAGCAAACCGTAAAAACACACCCATCGGCTGCCGAGGCTACCCAAACCAACGCCTCCCAAGAGAGGGGGGTGTCAGCGTATTTTTCTGCCGCTAGACGAGAAGATTTAGAGATTCGATGGGGGGTAGCACTGCTGCGCCTCGAACCGCCCTCGAGCTCCTAAGAACAGTAAGAACACACGCCATGTACCCAGGTTCGGGCCCCCGAGGTGGGTAATAGCCCTACTCCTGCTGAGCTCTCGCTCTATGTGTGTATTGCGAATGAAATGAGGTGGGAGGAAGACAATGGAATGAAAACCCCCTTTCCCGTGGTGGCTTGGCCCTTATATAGTGTGGGTGAGCCCGAACCGACGGGGAGAGAGAAACAGGGGGGACGCATCTAACTTATTACAAGATCACTGTACTGGCAGGTATACAATAAATGTCGTGCTGTCGTAGCCGCCTGCTACGCACGTCCTGCTGCCTTGTCGCGTCCCATCGGTGGCAGGTGGGGCCCAAAAACCTTATGAATATTCAGCAATTAGCTAGCACATTTCAGCAATCACGATAGCTAGCACAAGACTATTTCTACTCACATCAAATTTGCTGGGAAAAGAGAAGTGCTAGCAACCACTTAAGCAAAACCAAGGTAACATGTGATGCTATAACAGATTAGGCAACAATACTTGAGTAAAACCAATCTACCATCTAATGCTATGACAATTTAGGCAACAATAAGTCGTATAAGCAAAAAATGGGTTGCAAAAGGTTTTTCACCTAAACACTAAGGAGATTACTTCGAGCTTAAAATCAAGATTGCAGCAAATACCTTGACCAAGCATGGAATCAAGCAACTTACATCATCAACACATTTGAGCACCCCATACTCCGGTCCTCTGCTAGAGGGAATTGTGATATCATCAACGTGATGTCGGTGAAGATCGTTAACCTGCTCATAGTTTTTTTTATGAAGCAACTAATTGATTTTCTGTTATTTTTCTAGCATACATGGCCCTTGGGTATGTATGTTCTATTTTCATGAGTCTTTCCAATTTTAAACTAGTTTCGTTGTCCTACTTTAGCCGCCCTTTTGGCTAAAGTGAGAAGAAGGGGAAAAATTGGAGAATATCGATATAGTCAGGTAAGTAACTAAAAGTTAGGTACTCTAATTAATTAATGAAGACGTATTGGCAATAAAAAAAAGTTAGTTAAGAGGTACTCTAGCACTATCCAGGACATCACTTGTTCCATGCTTTACCATCAAAAGTACACAAAAAAACACAAAAGCACCACCACCACCACCATTCCCACTGTCATCATATTTCGGGCCAGATGAAAATTTACCGTTCAAGTTGTGTCGGATAACACAATAAGGGCAGTTCTGGTCCAAGAAACGATGGTAAGGAACATGCCATTTTTTATTTAAGCAGAAAGCTATTGGATCCAGAAACCCGATACTCGATGGTCGAAAGGTATTGCCTGTGCTTATACTTTGCTTGCACTAAACTAAGGCATTATTTGTTGGGTGCTGAATGCAAAGTGATTTGCCAAACCGATGTGGTTAAGTATATGCTTAATGCTTCAATTATCAAAGGTCGTCTCGGGAAGTGGGCGTATACTCTCATTGAGTTTGATCTAACTTACGAATCTCCAAAAGCCGTCAAGGGGCAGGTATTAGCCGATTTCATCACACATCATCAAGACGTTAATATTGCAACTCTGTTGCCATGGGTAATGTTCTTTGATGGATCGGTGTGTGAGAAGGGATATGAAATCAGTATTTTCATTGTTTCTCCTGGTGGTGTTTCTTACCGATTCAGTGTTACAATGGATTTTGGGTTGACTAACAATCAGGTGGAATATGAGGCATTGATCCAAAGACTGGAGTGGTTAATTCAAGCTGGTGTCATCGCTGTAGAAGTGTTCGGAGACTCACAATTGGTGGTTTTTCAGGTGATCGGCAAATATGAGTGTCATCTGGAAAGAGCTTCTGATTTGGCTAAGTATTTCGATGTATTTATAATTCATCATGTTCCTAGGGAACAGAATGGTGAAGCCAATGATTTAGCACAGGAAGCGTCAGGCTATAAGTTACCGATCATGGAGTTGGATATTATTCCGGTCGCAAATCCCGTTCCGATGGGATGGCAGACAGAAATTATCGGTTATCTTAAAGATCCTCAAGGAAAAACCGATAGGAGGCTTAAATGGAAAGCTCAGAGGTATGTACTAATCAGTGACAAGTTATACTATCGGAGTTTTGGTGGTTTATTGCTTAAATGCTTGAATGAGGAAGAAGCTAAAGTTGCAATCGGAGAAATTCATGAAGGGCTTTGTAGAACTCATCAATCAGCCTACAAGATGAGATGGATGTTGAAGCGTGTCGGGTATTTTTGACCGACAATGGTAAAAGATTGTTTCAAATATTATAAGGGTTGCAAAGATTGTCAGAAATTTGGGAATATCCAGCATGCGCCTGCGTCTATATTGCATCCGATTGTCAAACCGTGGCCCTTTAGAGGATGGGGAATTGATATGATCGGAGAAATATTTCCTTCCTCGTCCAAGGGGCATCGGTATATTTTAGTAGCAACGGACTATTTCACTAAGTGGGTTGAAGCTGTACCGCTGAAGAAGGTAACTGCTACTGAAGCGATCGACTTTGTCAAGGAACACATAATTTACCGACTCGGTATTCCTCAGACGGTCACTACAGATCAGGGATCGGTATTTATGTCAAAGGCATTTCAGGATTATGCTCGAAACTTGAGGATCACGACAATAAATTCATCGCCATATTATGCTCAAGCTAACGGCCAAGCGGAATCTTCTAATAAGAGTGCTATAAAACTGATCAAGCGGAAAATCGATGAAAGGCCGCGGGGTTGGCATAATACTTTGGCGGATGCGCTATGGGCATATCGGATTGCGAAGCATGGAGCTACGAAAGTATCACCATTTGAGCTGGTTTATGGCTAAGAGGCTGTTTTGCCGGTTGAGGCGATCATCGGATCTACAAGAGTTGAGGAACAAAATAATATAAAAGCCGATGATTATAAAAATCTAATGGTTGATAAACTTGATGATATGGTGGCAGTCCGGTTAAAGGCTCTGAAACATATTGAGCGTGATAAGCAAAGAGTTGCGAGACATTACAATAAGAAGGTTGTACCGAAAACGTTTGAAGTGGGAGAGCTTGTATGAAAAACGTTTTTACCGATTGGTTCTAGAGATCCTAAATACGGAAAATGGTCGCCAAATTGGGAAGGATCTTTCAAGATCAATTGGGTTATTCCTGGGAATGCGTATATATTGGAAACACTTGATGGAGAAGTTTTCGGTAAAGCAATTAATGCCAAGTATCTGAAGAAGTATTATCCTAGCGTTTGGGTCGGAGCTTGAATTGTGATTTGTTGAAAGCCGATTCTGAGGGAATCGCCTATAGTTCAAAAAAAAACTGTTCAACACTTGCTGTTGAGTAAAAGCCCATTCTAAATGAATCGCCTATAGACATGAGATAAAAACGATTGCATAAAGGAAATATTATTACAAAGGCACGAAGGCCTTGATTCTGTCCATGGGGCGGAATGGAGCATTTGTCTTACAATCGGTAAAATACCGATTCACACATTAAGAGTTTAAAATTTGGCTCGCAGGCCAGTCACTCGCATAATTCATAAATAGCCGCAGTAGCACTGGACATTGTATCCCGGATCCGATTGATAGTTGCAGTATCTTCTTCAGCTGATCCGGGTATGATCGGTATTTTCTTCTTTGCGTCCAAGACTGCTAGGCCGCAAGCTTTCACGACGCCATATTGCTCCTTGGCCGCTGATTTGCTTTCCTCAAAACTTGAGCGAGCGGCTTCCTCGGCTTTCCTCGCCTTCTCCAATTCCAGTTCCAAGGTTTTAACCTTTGATACTGCCTTGGAGGCAGCAAGTTTTGCCGATTCAGCCTTGCGCTTCAGCTGTTGTTGGAGGGTGTCGTTTTGAGCATTGGCGTCTTGTGTCAGCCCTTTCAATTCAGCCTCTGCGTCTTTGAGTGCTTCCCTTTGGTGGAGCCTGAACGACGGGGAAAACGCGCTTTAGCTTTGTTTTATTTTAAAGCGGTTTTATATTTAATGGGATTTATCCCAACTCCACGTCATTAGATACAAATTTATTATTTTAAAATGATTATATAAATTCAAGAGATTGCGAGTACTAAACTTCCAGAATTCATACATTTCCATATGAATTCTGTTAATTACATCTCACACAGAGAATACCCCTGATTAAGAATTCCAACATATATATATTACATCAATTTGCAACATAAATGCAAATTACAAAAGACAAAAAGAAAATAAATGGTCTTCATGTCTTCGGGGCGTCGATGACGGATGCTTTGTCGGAGACTTTTCCATTTAATTTTGTTTTACTAGAGTCATGGATGACTAGTAACTTGGATGCTTTTATGGGGGGCATCACAATTTAAATTTTATGCTACTTTGGTTAGCACAATATATGAGGCAAATATTTTGGAATGCTTTTATGAGTGCATCCTAATTTGATGTGTATAACAATTTTCCCATGGTAATATAATGACAAATTTTATATTGTTGCGTTAGGCAACATTTTATGCGCGCATATTTTAGGCATGTATATGCTAGCCTACGCACATGCATATAAACATATGATTTGACCTTTTCTTTTCGGTCGGGATGCGATCTTATTTATCCTTCATGAGGATTTATTTTGGCCAAGCGTATGCACTCTATGTATGGAGCTACACATAGAAATTTAATTTGGACATTCACGTATATGCTCTATATAAGGAGCTATGTATGCAACAGAATTTATTTTAGATCATACATATGTATACTCTATATGTGGAGGTGCGCACGAAAATTTATTTTGACCATGCACATGTATACATATACTGTTGGGTTTAGTCCCACATCGGTTATTGGTGATGGGGGAGCACAACTTAAAAGGTGGAGGCACCCCTCTCTCACCAGTCTAGTCTTTTGGGCTGAGTTGGGCCAGGACCTGGGTTGTGCTTCCAGTTGGGCCAATAGATGTGGGGACCTGGGTCCGAGACCAGGTGTTGGTCTCGGGGGGAGCCGGATCGCTGGCGGGCCATGAGATGGCAGGATCGCAGCGAGCTCCAACAAGTGGTATCAGAGCCCTGGTCGGTACCCGGAACGTCTCTATGAGATCACACGGTGTAGGACAGATGGTCCGATGTGTGATGGGGGAGATTGTTGGGTTTAGTCCCACATCGGTTATTGGTGATGGGGGAGCACAACTTAAAAGGTGGAGGCACCCCTCTCTCACCAGTCTAGTCTTTTGGGCTGAGTTGGGCCAGGACCTGGGTTGTGCTTCCAGTTGGGCCAATAGATGTGGGGACCTGGGTCCGAGACCAGGTGTTGGTCTCGGGGGGAGCCGGATCGCTGGCGGGCCATGAGATGGCAGGATCGCAGCGAGCTCCAACATATACTACTACTATTTTTTAGTCGTTTGAGTGATATCATGCGCTAAGCATGACAATGATTTAATTCATTATCATTGCATATGCGCAAATTTGATGGTTTGGCCGTTTTGATGACCATTACCATTAACCAAATTTTAGGCTATGCCTACATTTATTGATGCTGACCTCAGTTAATTTGAAGATCAACTAGAAGCATACATATCTTTTTATATGGCCCTGGCCCATACTCATGGACTGCTTTTAGCCTTAACCAACGTGTTCTTTTGCAACACGCGGTGTAATTTTGGCTGACCATATATATATGCATGCGTCCGTATTTAAACATGTGAATACATATATGCTCAAGCTACTGGCTGCTGTTTGAGCCTTTTATTTTACACGCATAGATGTTAACTACCTTTGACTGATGCCTTTATCTTGGACATTTACGTCTTAGCTATAATTTTTTGTTCTTATGATCACTGAAACTTAAGGTGATGTGGATGATCCCTCATCTGATTTTTACACTTTAAATTAGCTTTTCTTGTTAATAGATTTAATTTCATCAATCTCTTGTTATTATATTTTTTTCTAGTTGCTCCCTAGACTGAACCAATTGATTTTCAGTTGCTTGTTGATTTACGTTTGACCCTTCGTAGCATCCTCCTTCCACTTGTTTAGTGCTCCTCATCTCTATCTCTATCTCTATCTCTACTTCTTAAAAAGCACGAGTTTTCAATTGAGCCTGATCGAAACAACTAATTTAAACCGTTGATCTTCGATCCGACGGATGAAATCACGAATTGGATCTCGACATCGAGCAATTCGCGATTCCGCAAGCATGGAGCGGTTCCAAGAATCGGAGCCCCAGCCGCCCACGATCCTCAGCTCCCCGCGCACGCTCTCTTCCCTGACAAACTTCTCTCCCCTCGCACGCCCTCTCCCCTCTCCAGATCGAGATGAACTCCTCCCCCTCTCTAGATCGTCGCCGCCGCCTCCGCCCGCCATCTCCGCCAGCCGCCGCCGCCTCCCCGCGCACGCACGCCCGTCGCCGCCGCCTGTCGCCTCCACCTCCGCATGCCGCCGCGGCCTCCGCCGTCCACGCCTCGCTGTGGAGCAGCCGGCGTTCCCGCCCCTCGCGCGCCTCCTCCGCCTGTCGCCGCGGCCTCCGCCGTCCACGCCTAGCCGGGGAGCAGCCGGCGTTCCCGCCTCTCCTCCGAGCCCGGCCGCCCCACCCTGTGAAGATTCCTCGCCGACGAACTCCTCCCGCACGCCGGCGCCCTAGCAAGGCTGTGGTGAGCTCCACCCTCTCCTCCGTCGTGCCATTCGATCCGTAGGGTTAAAAATCCTGCCTCCTCCCCGCGCCGCCCCCATCCTGGCTCCCTATCCAGGTTCTCTTCAAGGGCTCCACCCGCACGCACCGGAGATGAGGACGCCATCATCAGATCCGCCCTTTCCCATTGTCTCCGTCTCCGCCTCCTCCTCCCTTTCTCCTTTTGGTCTGCCTCACCAACCGTTGTCGCTCGGCTCACTTCTTCCTCTGGTCAGCCTCCTTTTCTTCCTCCTGTTCTCGGTTTCTTATCCCTATTATATTTTGCACCCAAAATGGTGTTGAAATTCAGCCCGTAGTATAAATTTGATATGTTCAGATAGACAAAACAATGTTTTTACCTCACGTCTTATGCAATATTATGTCACCCGTAGTATATAAATTTATTATTGCAAGTTAGAAGACCAATTTTGTTTTTATCAATTGTGTATTGGCGGTTCTTGAGGCCAACAACATCTCATATGCATCACTAATTTCTTCGATATTATGTTGTATACAGTGATTGAGTGCGTCCATTTCTTTGCTGCTGCATATGAATTATTTTTCAAAAATTATTGTGTTAGCCATGCAATTAGTTTTAGCTAGATCAAATACAATTAGGTCACATTATTTTGGCCTGTTCTGTTAAGCCTAGATGAAAATTGATTCTGGTTGTTTTCCTTCCATGCACATCAAGCGAAACATATAATGGGTTTTAACGTTTTGTTTCATTAGTACTTGAGATCTCTGCCAATTCAGCTATCCGTGCCACGCAAGGAAAAGGCCAGCAGTGGGAAGTATGTTAACACCAGTTTTCTGGATTGTGATGCCATCATATTGAGCTTCTCGGCTGCTATTGGTTTTTTTTTTTTGCATCTGCAGAAACAAGGCCTTTGCGATTGGTAAATGGCACATGACTTTCTCTGGTTTCAAATTCACTTGTGGAGTATCTCTAAATTGACTCTTTTCTAATACTTCTTTTTTTCATTTGTAAAGCATACCAGCAAGCATGTCAAACTAACTCAAGATGTTTTTTTTTTGCAGGAGACTCGCAGTTTTGCATTGGTGTTTACTTTGGATGCAAATATTTGTTGTTTTCTCTCACAGTTCTACATATTACCTTAGGTCAAAGTGGTTTTTAAGGGCTTGGATATTATCCACTGCATTCAAAGAAGTAAATGTGGCTGGCTTTGGTTGCATAGAAAATTTTAACAAGGGCACTGTTATACTTTAGATAATATGCACTTCCTTTTCTTTCGTTCATGGGGATGCATGTCCTGTATATCTAAATTCATTCCTTTATGCTTTCTGTATAGCATTTATTTAGTTCTAATATAGATTTCATATGGGGTAATACATATTATATCATATGTGTGCACGTGTATTTACAAATCACTGTGTTGTTTGTCGATTGTCGTTACACATGTCGTTATCCATAGTAACCCATATTTTTAGTTTAGCCTTATGCAAATAATGTAGCTGGTTCTATGAATCTTTGTTTGTTCTTAAACATAGTTAATTTTTAGTCGCTCTATGTAGTATGGCATTAGGGCCTCCGCTTATGTGCAGAATTTTGGACAATTCTAACGTGTCGTTTGCTGCATAGCATGAAATGTTATTATGCCCGGCTAATGGTCAGAGGACGATTGCAGTAGTGCTCAACCCTGTTCTGTAGCTGGTTATGACCCCCATCACTTTAATTTGTTTCATAATTTGGGTAGAATGCTACTGTTCAAATTATTTTTTTGTGTTTCCTAATTAGGATTGCATCCTCACTATAGGTAAACTAAAGTAATGCGTTTTCAATATAAATACTCTTTATAGTTTATGTTAAGAAAAAGCAAGGGATTTTTTTACTATCCCTTTCCCTATTTTTTATATGACAAAAAATTCTTCTGAGTTTACAGGTTAGTTAAGTAATAGTTCATACTTACAAGTGATCATAGTATTGTACATGGAGAGTGTACCCTGTTTTGTACAATTCAAACCTGTTAACAGCTTAGATATATGAAGCAAAGTAATTGCTGATTCCACTCACTATTATTGTCCTGATCAGGATGCAGGATTATGCGGCGAATTTTAGATGTCATTGCATATAGAATTGTGTCAAGGAATTTTGCTCTAATTCTGAATTTTGTAATATGATATTGTAGAACAAGTGAACAACTTATGGTTAAATATGGATTCAACTGAGGCTATGTGTGTTCCTTTCCTGACTGATACTATGAAGGCATCTTTTTAGCTATGGTTTTATTTGGATGGCAGCCAACATGACTATTGTGGTGTTTGCCAACCATGATAAAATATAGCATTATTAATTTATTTCTTGATCCGATTCTTCAAGGGTAAGCATGCAGGAATTGTACCACTTCTCTTTTTGTATGGGTCTTTTCTTTTCTCTTTTTATTTACCACTTCTCATTTGGCAGCAGGATGAAACATTGCGCAAGGCAGTAGATGCTTTTGGGTGTAAATGTTGGAAGAAGATAGGTTTGCTTCTCCTATTTTTTTCCTAGAAAATGAATTGTTATATGCAATTTCTGTTTTGGAGTGTTATTTTACTTACTGACCAACTCTCATATTTATGTGATGTTTTTTAATAGCTATGGTGGGTCATTCCATTTTTCGGCCATCTAGCTTCCACATTTTGCCGTTGATATACTTTTTTTTTTTTAAAAAAAAGAGAAATAGATACAAAGCTGGTGACCCCTCACTAGAGAGTGTTTAACCATGTCATTCCACATAAAATTATATGATTAGTTTCTTATTTAAGCATTTAGGGTGTGTTTGGATTGCAGTCCTCACTTACCTTACCACATTTTTGCCTGGTTTGCACTATTTAGTAACAGAGTATTTTCTGAATTTTTTGCTTTCCTCTTAGGTGTTAGTTGCAGAAGCTGCCGAGAACCTTCAGTACTTAAAGAAAAGGTTTTGATACATGATTTGAGGAGAGCCACAATCTGCCGTTTGAATCAGGAATAGATATCGGTTCTACAGCCCTCATCATGAGTAATAACTTTTTAAATCTCCCCATTTTGGTCAGTACATTGTTTTAAACCCTTATCACAGAAACTCACATATTTTGAAATTATCAGTTCCAGAACATCAGCTTCCTTCTTGTAATATTATCGGATGCAAGTGGTAACTCATACAATATGCCTGCCATTGCTAAACTGTCACTTCAGATCGCTGTGTAGAAAGCTTTGTATTCTCATTATGTTTTAACCCTTTTTTGAGCAGAAAATTGGTGATTGTGAGGCACATAGGAAGGTCTGGTCTCTAACTTGAATGAACAATTAAAGGAAGAATAAGAGTTCTTAAAGCAACAAATGATGTTAGCAGACTTATGTGAAGAATCATCATTTCGAACTTGTTTATCTCTTGTTGTAACCTCGGTTGGTTGAAATTCTAAGTGCGACCGTTATGATTTCTTTTCCCCCTTCAAGCATAGTTTGTAAGACTGCATTTTACATTTTTTGGGTTGTATATTTCAGTTAATAATTGTATTAACAAAAATGTCTAGACAGACAGATATGACTCTACGAGGAATGCATATAAAGTTTATTTGGGTTTATAACTTTATATGCATTCGTATGTCCGTCCATCTTTGTTTATACGAGGATGTCTGAACATCGAGTTTTATTTGGATGGATATATTTTGAATATAAAGTTGTGATGAATTATTAAGGAGTGTTGTTGATATCATGTTATCTTAATTGTTTTGGAAGTATTTTTTAAGTATTATATTTTATACGCGAATGTTTTATATAGTACCCGACGTGCCTTGCACGTGCACGCTTACTAGTTAACAAGCAATAGAAAACTTCCCACAATACCGATTTATTATATAGCTTCTGAAATTTCATGAATTGAAATGATCTGATATATCTATAGTGAAACCATTTGTATCTTAAGTGCATGCTCTTTACTTTTATACAGAAAAATATAATTGTGCATGCTCTTTATTTTTATGTAAAAAAATATAATTGTGCATGCTCTGAAATTTCACCATTCTTGCTGTATGGAGCAGCAGGAGTTGCACTGTAACGAGCCATCTTCCTTCTCTGGAGAGGTAATTAAACCCTGCAGAGTGACACACTGTGTGGTTTCTCTTAGCTCCTGTGCCTTGCAAGCATTCTAATAAGCTGCTGCAAGTGGGGATGGTGGTGTTAGTGAGGTAGCCATTGATCCTTGGGAGTATTTCGTATACACACAAGGGTTGGTGTTTTTACCGGTCCCGACTCCATGCCTTCTGGATTGTTGGTTGCTCGTGCACCCTGCATTAGAGTACCATGATCTTCTCTAATCACGTTCTTTTATTTGATTTTCAAACGGTAAATAGAACTTAGTGATACAAGGCTCAAGCAGACATTACAGTGTTTTACATCTTCTTGTAGGCTCTCTTAAAAAGTCTGCTACAGATTTTTACGGCTCCTTCTGTGGATGCTCAGTGTAGTACTGGTGTCGAGTGATTTCAACGGAACCACTAAGATTGCATTCCCTATCCATACAATTGTTTCAAACAAACATAAGCTACGTCCGGGCAATCCAACACACGTTATGGCTGTAGCCTAGCTTGTACCAGGCTTGATTTTTCCCTGCCACGTAAGGCTTGGCCACTGGTTCGGACTTGGGCTTGAAAAGCACAATGCAAATTTCAGGTCGGGCTCAGGCTTTTGTGAAAACATTTTTAATTAAAAAAATTGGACAAGACATTGGGCTTCATTTTTTAACGGGCTTGGGCTTCTGTGAAAACATTTGTCATTGAAAAAATTAGAGAAGCAATAAAGAGATATTCTATTATAATCATCCAAGAGAAGCAATAAAGAGATTTTTCCCTCAACATACTATCTACTATTTCTGCATCTACTGTTTACGTGTAATATATAACACGCGTGAGCTGGCTCCATCGAACTAGAGGTCTAGATGGGTCGGGTCGGGGTCGGATCGATCCTCGACCCGACCCGACCATCATCGGGTATCCCTTAAGCCTGCCCCAACCCGGACCCGACTCGGCCCAACAGGGACCCGGATGGCCCCCACCCGAGAAGAGGGAGAGCAGCAGTTGAACTCACTCGTGGGGAAGCCCGCCGTGCCACCGTGGGGAAGGCGCTCTGGGGGGTGCCGTCGCCGTGGGGATCCTGAGTAGGGACGCCACCTCTGGTCGGGGAGGAACCCGCCACGGCGCGCCTCGATGAAGAACCTGCTGCCGCCACACTTCGTGTGGCGCCGCGCCATCGCCTCGGGGAAGCTCGCCGCCATAGGACAACCAGGAGAGAAGTTCGCCGCCTCACCGGTCTTGGACTAGGGAGGAGTCGAGTCGGGAGAGAGGGGGGATCGGGGATGGAGTAGGGGATCGAGTCGAGAGAGACAGTGGGGGATCGAGGATGGAGAGAGAGAGGGTTCGGGATCTAGGGGTGGCGTGGAAAGGGGAGGGGCAGGGGGTGGAGATAAGTAGAGGAGAGAGTTAGGTTTGTAAGGGGGATCTCGACCCTAAAATTGAAATGTAACCATAGATGTTGAGGGGCCGGGTCTAATCAGGTCGGGGCCAGGTTCGGTTCGCACAGTAACCGAACCGAACCGGGCCGGCTCGATTCTATATAGGTCGGTTTATTTTAATTAAAAAATCTAAATAAATTAAGAAAAAGCCATCATATTTTACAAAAATACACTATAAATTGCGTAGATACACTATATATCATTAGAAATATATATAAATGAATATATTTAATTAAATAAATATGCTACAGTGACGAACGAACGTGCCGAAACAGAACCGGACCGGCCCGTCACTATACGAACCGAACCGGGCCGGCCCGGTTGGATGAACAGTGTGGGCCAGCCCGGTTAGTCCCATTTGGCCCGGCCCGTTTGGCCAGCTCTAGATCCGGCGGGTCCGGTCAATCTGTAGACATCTGCATCGAACGCACGGGACGGTCCGTCGCTGTAAGTGCGGTTGGTGCCCAGCCCCAGCCCTACCCCCACGACCACGGCCTTAACCCTAACCCTCACCTCGCGGCTTCGCTCCTGACTCCATCGCGCCGCCGTCGCCCTCGCCCTCCTGCTTCTCTTCGGCCATCCCTGCGCTGCCTCCTCCTCGAGTCTTCATCTCCGGTGAGTGCGCCGCCGCCCCGCCCTCCTTCCTCGTCTCCTCCTAACCGCTCCACGTCGTCGTCGTCGATCCCCCGGCCAACTCCGACCCACCGCCCCCTCCGTCCCCGTTGTCTTCATCGGATCCCCAGAGGAGCTGTTGTCTTCAACGTCAACGCAGATCCGGCATGGGTGCTGCCGGATCCGTGCTCTCCCGGCCATAGATGTTTCTTCTTTTCTCTATTGCTTCTCCACGACACTTAATTTGATTCAATTGCAGGAGATGAATGTGTTTAAATTCAGGATGAAGCAGGTGCTACTCGACTGCCAATATTGCCGCCAAGCCCTCCGGCCTGACATTATCGGGGGCAAAGCGTTCACGGTGCAAAGCGTTCACGGGGCCAAAGTTTTGTTTTTTTCCTAGCTCAACTTCCTCTCACCAACCGCCACGAAAAGGCATGCATCTCCTACTGCCGTTTGCTGGACAACATTATCGCTCAGATCAAGATCAAATGCGACTGCTGCGACTTCGACAAATACATGCCCTACTGCAAGTTTCTGGAACACCTGTGCGACCCCCCGCAGGTTTGGAGAGGCAGCAGGTTTCATTTTTTTTTTACTGTGGTTGTTTTTAGCATTAAATGTGCCAGGCAATTTGGATGTATTTGTGCTCTTTTGCATTGTATCCTTATTCCCCAACTTGACAAAGTGGAGGCCAGCTCAGATCTGAGAGTATCATACTTTATCCTCATTTCAGATGAAGAGGAAACTGAGAGACCTACAACGGGCAACAGTTGCATCCATGGTATGTAATTTCCCCAGTTATTGGTTGCATTTTTACTCTTTAGACCATTTGTGCTACTGGCCCTTGAATCTTGCTGCCAGTTGAACTATGGGCCACATGTACATGTTTCTGTTTTTAAGGGAAAAACAAGCGAAAGGCTCCTCTTGAGGTTGGTAAAATGGACAAGAACATCGTTCACGGTGATAAGGCTGGGAATGATGACGACTCATCTGATGACAACCATGTAAGTTTATTGGTGATTAAACCATATGTATGCTCTCATCCTCGTGATAATTCATTTTAGGTACATGTACATGAAGTTGGATTGCTCATTTGTTATGATTAGGTCCTGAGTGGTGTGTTTTTGTTGTGATTAGATCCAAAGTGGTATGTGGACTACATTTTGATGATGTGCCACATTTGGTATGGATCTTTTAAAACCGTTTAACTTTTTCCAGGACATGAGTGAGGATGAGTTCAGTTGTGAAGATGATTGTATTGATAAAATGGATGAAGAGCAGGAAGATGAAACTCCTAAAAAGGTGTGTGTTTGGTAGTTGTACTTTTCTCTATATGCATCTTCAACGTCAGCTGATTCACGTGCATCTTGTGTACCCTAGCCTCATGTAACATCTTTGTTTGTTTGTTTGTCAAGAGTTTCTTGGGTTCTGTGTGCACATGCATGTGGTGTACCCTTTAAGAAAGAGAAAATTGACAATATGTCCCATAGTTGAGGCTATTGCCAAAATACAGCTTCACATCTGACTCTCGTGTGTTGTTTGCTTGTTTTTTCATTGTAGCCTGAGACTGGCAAGAGAGTGGCTGAAAACGCCTTTAAGACACCTGCTTGTGATAAGAAAGCAAAGATTGCAATGCCATATGGGCAGAAAACAGGTACTTGCTGCCCTGCCGAATGCCCTACCGAGTTTATCTAATATGATTTCTTTATGGGTTAATTATATATGTGCCATGGTAGAGTTGGCTCATTAGAGAATATTGACATGTGCATGTTATGTGCACATAGGTTAAGCGCTGAAATCAGTAATAAGCATGTAGGATTGCTCAATAATAAGCATGTAGGATTACATTATAGCTGTGTTGTTAGCATGGAATAAGGTATAGATTATCTTGAACTCCACAACCAGATCTTTTACGACAAAGCGGTTTTGGGGTGTTTTTTTTTACGTCATGGTTTTGGCCTTGATGCCGCATAGATCCGGTGAAGGGTGCGGTGCATTAGAGCTCAACAGTAGAGTCACTTCACCTTCTTCCTCCTGCCCTTCCTAAACTTTTTTCTAGTGTCCCAAAACTGCATTGTAAGTTCGGCCTATTACTAGGATTTGGGGATGGTCGTGGTGCAGGATGTTGGTGAGGGTTAATATATAGGAAGTGCAATGGTGAATATAGGAAGTGAAATACCGATAGGGAGGGAGATCATAATTGTTAATAATATTGAAAATTGTGGGGGTATGAGAAAAATAGCGAAAATAGGTTGGCTGCCTAGTGCCCCTAATTCTGTTTTCCGGTGGGCCAGATCTTTCTAATAGGCTAAGGCCCTGTTCTCTTCGGCTATTGTATCCCAATAGTCCCATTTTATCAAACATGACAGCATCGACTGTCTTTAAATCACGCATTTCAAACATTGCATTTCACATGAAATCTTGATCATCACCCAACTGAGATCCAAAGCTCAATCCTTGCTCAACTGCTATCATCACAAGCGACTCATGCTAGGAAGATCTTCTCTTCCCCCGTGAGGTGGCCATCCGGTGACTCGCCTGCTTTGACATTGACACCACTTTGACAATTGTTGGCGCCGTCTACTCCGGTGGTCCACCTGCCTTAAGAAGAAATCACTTGCGTGACTCAGGGACCCAAACAACGGGTCCCCAAGGGTTAGTCTTAGCAGTTGCAAAAGTATCAATTATGGATTTCTTGACCCAAACTCGTGCACGGTGATTGTTCTCTCATGCAGGCCCCACAAACCTAGCGGTTATCCTACCTTGCCCATCCCTTTTGAGCAGGTGGTTGCCATCAACGTCTATGTGGTTTCTAGGTAGGTTGGGGTTGTGTCGGGGATTGGATCACGGCCCATTGCTATGGCCCACTCCCTGACGGCTTAATCGAACAGCCTCATAGGGCCTGGCTCCCTAGAAGGTTCTATGAGGCCCATGTACATCCTGCCGAACAGCTTTGACACTGTGCGTAACGGCCTAGGATTCGTGTTTGAGTCCGACTCGAGCAAGAGTTCTGCACGGCTACATGAAGACCCGGACGTAGTTTCCCGGATTGGAGCAGACGTCGTGATCCCCAAGAATTGGAGAATACCTTATCTACCTCGGGATATATTTGGCATGTATCGAGTTCGCTATGGACTCGTGGTCAGCCCGGCCCGATTATCCCTCGGTAGGTCGGTTGTTGAACACTATATAAACAAGGCCCCTACTGCGTGTAGAGAGGCCGATCCCACCAGAAATTGACGCCAAGCTGGCAGGACTTGAAGTTCAAGATCGCATATTAGTTTCCTGTACACACATAATCTCGCCGAGACCTGTTCGTCTCGTCGAGCTTCCTCCTTGTAATCCTCTTTGCTATAAAGAAAGGCTGAACGTAGGGCTATTATCTCCTCTGAGAGGCCTGAACCAGGATAAAAACCTTGTGTCTCCCTGTTCGTCGTTGATTGTTGTTCGCCTTGCTCGGCAAGTCTTGTATCTCCCTTTTCAAGAACCTTAGTTGACTTGAGACGATAGCTCAAGACAGGCACGACTTGAAGTTCAAGATCGCATATTAGTTCGCCGAGACCTGTTCGTCTCGTCGAGCTCCATCTTGTAATCCTCTTTGATATAAAGAAAGGCTGGACGTAGGGCTATTATCTCCTCTGAGAGGCCCAAACCAGGATAAAAACCTTGGGTCTCTCTGTTGCTCGTTGATTGTTGTTCGCCTTGCTCGGCAGTGTCTTCTATCTCCCTTTCTTAAGAACCTTAGTTGACTTGGGACCGATATCCCAACCGTCGACAGGTTGGGTCTAGTCCATGTGTAGGGACTAGGCCGAGTCATAGGTGGTGCTCTAGGAGGGGGTCTCCTACCCTCAAATCCCCTAGGTGTCCTGTACCCACGTGACTCAAAGTGCGGTCTAACTGTCCTGTAGGTCCTATCCTGGCCATACCCATTCCAATTCTCCCTCCAGCTCTGCCTAGCCAGGAAACTGCCCCAAGCTAGGTATCTACCCCAAGAGTCGCCCTTACTAATGTCCCAGGTGTTTTGCCTATAGTTCACCACGGGTCTAGTGTTCCAAGTGCTAGCCCTAGTGTTTTGCCACTGCCCATTCCTATTCCACACTCTAGGCTACCAGGTGTTTGGTGGTTGTGTTCTAGGACGTGGGTTTCTGGTGTATTGCCATGAGTGGTAGTAAGTGATCCCCCTAGGTCTAGCACGAGAGGTATCGGCACCTGTAGATGCTCGAGGACCTGGACCCTTTCCCTTTCTCCCTTTGGGCTTTCTCTTGGGAGCGAATCCCAATCCGCCCTTCTCGGAGACAGGTCGCTGGTCCTTGAGCATCATATCCAAGGCCAAACTTCCCTCGTAGCTCCTAACCTCAAATTTGGCTAACTTAGCCCTCAAACCAGCATTCTCACACACCAGCCCCTCCTGCTTAGCTATCTTAGCTCTCAGCTCACAGTTTTCCCTCACAAGCTCCCCATTCTCTATTATCAACTCCCTCGCCGCCAATGCACCCTTGCAATGGTCGGGATCACACAAGCCCCCATTACCCCTTGAACCACTAGAAGTAGATGCAATTGCAACAGAGCTACTAGCACAAGCATTTGCACAAGCATTTGAACTTGAAGGCTTATTCAAAAGCAAACTCTCAACAGGTGCTATCACTAGTGCTAGGTGCAACAGGTAATGGTGTAGGTGTGGGAGCAAGTGAAACAGGAGCATTATCACACAAGCTCGTAGGAAACTCTCGGCTTGAGTGCTGGCTTGGAAGACCTCTTCCTCCATGGCCTTCTGCCTCGCCTCCAATGCTTCATTCAAAAGGCAAGCCTTAAAGACCATCATCCAAGAAGCGTTTCTTCATAAAGGTTTAGTATTGTTCGGGGATATGTACCTCGGATGGTTTTGGACTCTTCTACATGGCGGAATCGGAGTTCAGTGTTCTCCTGTTGAAGCTCCTCGATCCTGCCGCGGTACTGCAACTTAACCGCGTATAATGCGTTGTCGAACTCGTCACGAGACTTTAGCTCGCCCACTGCTCTCTGCATGCACATGGATTTCTGCCTCGACCTCTCTTTCATGCACTGCATAGGAAAAGGGGGAGATCAGTGGGATTCCCTTTTGCAGAGCGGGGATTCAAGGCGTGAAAGGGCTTTACCTTGAACATCTCAGCTTGAGCCCTTGGCATGTTTTTCAATACCTCCCATTCTTCGGCCTCCTTCTCATCATCAACCTCGTAACCTTCCATCTCCTTCCTCCACTTTAGTCGGAGGGGTAGAGTGTTGGCTTTTGTGGAGGGGCGGGGAATTTCCTCTATTTCTAGTTTCGAGCTCTCTGGAGCCGGGGCCGGGATCTTCCTCTCTGTCGGCAAGGATTGGTGAGTGGTAGGAGATGGACCGGAATTTTGGTGAGGTGCTGCACGCCGAGTCGGGTCTCCTTCTGATGTAGACTTGGCTTGGTGATCGAATTTTGGAGGTGCCGGAGCCAGCGTCTTGGCGCCGCGTTTGCTCGGCATATCATCCATGACAGGTTTCCTATAAACATTTGTAGACCAAGCAAGATGTTGTTTCTCCCTTTACAAATCATGAAGAGACAGAATTGTGAGGGAATATCATCGCGATGGAATAAACTTGGCTCCAATTCGGATGCCTGAATCACTCGGGCTGGAACCGGAGGGCTTCTCTGTCCCTGGTGCAGCCTCCGAGCCAGCGGATTGGGGAGACGGAGTGCTTGGTGGCCGCTCGGCAGGAGCCGAAGACGGCCTCGGCGCTGGGTGACGGCGTCGCAGGAGCGGGACGTTATCTTCATCCTCATCTTCGTCCGAGTCCCCCGAAGCAAACCCCTTGCCTTTGTTGGCTAGAGGAATATCAGCTGAGTCCACCGCAGGACGCTTGCGCGGTGCCTCCTTATGGCTCGGGGCCTCTGGGACTGGATAGGTGGAGAAGAACGTCGCGCGTCCCTGCGTAAGCATTGGATCAGATGAACTGCAATGCTATTCCAAAAAACCACTGGTAAATTGAGAAGAATCTTTCGCTTACCGCTGGAGGAGGATATGATAGGCGATATGCGCTCGGGCAATCTGTGTGGACTATCTCTGAGCCCAGGGCGTAGAGCTCGGCCACTCGGCTGGCCACTTCCTTCTGCGAAATTGGGTCCTCCCTTTCCCGAGTGGCATCTTGGGCCCCAGTGTACTTGCAGGCGAGATGCACCCTCTTCTTGATGGGCTGGACACGACGCGGGGTGTAGTTCCAGACTACGCCGATGCCGGTTAGCCCAACAGATTTCAATCTGTGGAGGAGAACGAGGAGTTCCTTTACTTGGCTTCCTTCGCCATCGGCGAGAGGAGAAGACCAGGAGGGACGGACTGTGGGGCATTCTTCGAAAAACGAAGGGAGGACTGTGGGAGAGTTGGCACAGTTTAACCACTCCGAGTGCCACCCCTTGTTGGAGGTCCTCAAAGGAAGATCAAAATAGAATTTCCTGGCTCCTTCCCGCATCTGAAATCCCACGCCGCCTGTGGCTTTGGGAGAATTCTTGTTGGGGAAGGTCTTAAGGAAGAGATATCTGAAGAGGTCGAAGTGAGGGGCGATCCCAAGATAAGCCTCGCTGATATGGGTAAAAATCGCAATTTGAAAGACGGAATTGGGGTTCAAATGAGAGACCTCGATCCCGTAAAAGTGCAGCAATCCCCGGAAGAATGGAGAGCAAGGGAGGCCGAAGCCGCGAAGGAAGAAGGACTTGAAGACCACTACCTCGTCGGAGCGAGGGGTGGGGCAAGACTCGCCGGCGGCGGTGCGCCATGAGGCGAATTCTTCAGAGGGGAGCACGCCGATGGAGACAAGCTTCTATAGCCTCTGCTCGGTTGTAATGGACTTCATCCACTCCTTGCCGCTCCTGACTACCTTCGGGGCGACGGGAGATGGGGAAGCCATTGCAGATCGGACACGGTGGCGGCGGAGGATGCGACGGAGAAGAACCCTAGCGGCGGAGTTCGCTGGGAAGGACTAAAAGACTGGGTGAGGTGAACTAATTTTGTTCCCTGTTCTTAATTTATCGCAATAGGTTGCGTTCTGCATTCTGGGCCGGGCCTTTGTCTAGCGCTGGATGCGGCCTTTTTGAGAGGACTCGGATAATTACTCGGGTGGCTGAGTAATTCCTCCCGAGAGGTCTGCGTACGCGTTGGGCGCCGATCTGAAGCGCGCGGTTCTAACTACTCGGATAAAGCAATATCAGTTGCAGATTCAAGATTAAAACCAGAAGATCGACATGGGATTTCCAAAAGATTTTCATTAAGT
This sequence comes from Raddia distichophylla, assembly GCA_005191435.1. Taxonomy (NCBI): domain Eukaryota; kingdom Viridiplantae; phylum Streptophyta; class Magnoliopsida; order Poales; family Poaceae; genus Raddia; species Raddia distichophylla. The sequence goes on along the minus strand of SPJY01035639.1, from coordinate 7,328,302 downwards.
GGCTCTTAGGCCTAATTACATATTTCCGCAGCGCAGCACAATGAGTTAGGGCTTGTTGCTTGCTCGCGGGGAAGCAAAAGAAACAAAAGAAGAAAGATTACTCCGATGGCCACTTCACGTCGAGGATGGAGGAGACGAGTGCATCCTTTAAAGGGGTGCGCACTGGATAGAGTCGCGGATGGCCACTGATCAGGATTCTGATGGCACTCTGGGCTGTATTTTCCGCGTACTCCCTCCGCCAGCGTTGCCATTCGGCAGCTACGGCGGCCGTTGTGGTGGTGATGCGGGCATGCTCCTCAGCGCAAGCGATTTCCCAGGGATCCATTGCTCTTGAGGTGGAAAAGGCGGAAGATTTTTAGGTTTCGCCGAAGAAAGGGGAAAGAATCGAAAACTTGCAGATCGAATATGGAGCAATACCCTGCTTCTGGATTTCTTTTATACACAGAGAAGTTCAAAGGGCGCGTCTTGTAATCCGTTTCGAATACAGTAAAACCATCATGATGATGGGACGGAAGTAGATACGGATACGTTTCCCGGTGGAAGCGTGTGCCATTCCGACTGTTTGTGAAAAGGGCGCAAAAACTCTTTGCCTTCCCCTTAATGGGCTTGGGCTAAAACTGCAAAGGGCAATCCCCTTAACAGGCTTTCCTAACACGCCGCTGACGGTGGCACTGTGTTAACATCGAGCCTAATTCGGCCTCGGTACACCCTGGAGGGCATATGACCGAAACGCCAAAATTAAAGATATTTCACGGCATACCCCATGTTGGGTCATTAGCCAGCTTTGCATGTTCAAGGTTGGGTGTTGGTGAAATTTGGGTACAGTTTCGGAGGTATGCCTTTTCTAAGGTCGCCAGTTGTATACCTCTACCAGGATACAAGTAACTCTCGGCCAAACTGTATCCAGTCGGTACGCCCTTAGGGGCCAATGGCTGATCCCTTCTCTGGTTGGGACAGGTACTATGGATAACATAGACCCCGGGTACCTACACGGCTGGTCTAAAAGACCACCTGACAGGGGATGGACCAAGTCGTGTGGATAAGGACGTGTACCACTCGGACTCTAGAAGGCTTGCCCGGTAAGATAAAAGTCTATCCCTAATTAATAGGGAAGATATACTTGTAATCCCGGATAACTACTAGAGGATAGAGATGTAACCGACCAGAACTCTATCTTTTGTAACCCTGCCCCCCACTATATAAGGCGGGCAGGGAGCTCCCTGGTTCGGCATCTTGATCAGCTCCAAGAGGTTGATCATCATCTTCACACCCATCCATGGAGAGACATCTCCCTCCACATTGATCATCAGATCACCATATAATTTCAGAGCACAGGAAGTAGGGTATTACCTTCGCCATGAGGGTCTGAACCTATATAAATCCCTGTCCTGTGCTACCATCGAGTTTGGACCTTGTGCATCGCCCCATATATAATCATTGCCGACGATAACCCCCGGTTAGCTACCCGTTGACAGTTTGCGCACCAGGTAGGGGCAGCGTCAAGATCATCTTGGTCAAGCTCGATGGCATCGATCAACGAAGTTGCCGTCGTCTCTGCCCCCGGAGCCGACTACGTCATCCACGGCTTCGACGACTGCACCTCTCGGATTCGGATTAGATCCAACTGAGAGGAACTATAACAATGCTTCCCGCTTGGGTTGGGGAACGCCACGGCCATCTACTCATGAGTAGTACGCCAACGGCTCAATTCCCGACTCAGATACGGCGACGGCTCGAAGACAGATTCTGGATGACATCTAGTTTCTACAATTCCCATTGATCCCGAAGGAATTTCTGGATGAGACTGGCCGGATGGAGATGTTCCGTCTTGTTGCGCTGACAAATGGCACAAGAACGAATGTAGTCTTGAATTAATTGACGAGCCTTAGGGAGATGGAAATCAGCCCTTAAACGGTGAAGGGTTTTCTGCGTTCCCTCATGTCCTAGGGAATGAGCCAAGCCAATAATCGAAGGCACTTGAGGCGAAGAAGCAGGGACATAAATCTTGGTGCCATACATGACAAATCCATCCCGCAAAGACCACGGAGAAGTTGACGACATCCCATATCTCAACATTGCTGGCTCTAATAAGCATCTGTAAAACAGAGTTCCAATCGTTACGTGCTGATAGCATTAAGTCTACATACAAAAAACAGGAACTACAATCTAGATATGATGACCTTGTTGTTCAAGTTCCATCTCCCATTCCGTGTGAAGATGTATTCTCCATTTCCAGCTTTAAGCTGCAGCAAAAACACCTTAATTAGATTTGCGTTGCATTAGAAAAATATTATATTGCAATGATGACAGTGAATATGTTGTGTTAATGATAACCCATTAGAAATCATAAAAGTTAAATGAGGTTTTATCGTGTATTATCAACCGTCAGTAGCTGAAATACAAAGAACGACAATTGTTTTGAACTAGCATGAAAAGGTACAAGCATTCAGATTACAAGCAGCAGTCCGTAAACATCAAGAGAATATGAACCTCACCTTCAATGTTTGTGGTGTGTAATCCTAGAGGTCAGCGGGTACAGAATGTCGTCGAGGTCTACAGGCAAGAAGAGAAGTTAGAAAACTTTTGCATTCCATGAAGAGACAGAGGAAGGAGGCAACAACGGAAAGGAGCAAAAACAGGGAAGCAACAGACAACAGTCATTGTAGTCATTTAGCTGTTGTTTGGCTAAATGCCTATGCGGCTTAACAGCTACATATATAGACATTCTAGAGCAATAGAAGATCGACCTGGGAGATCATAGAGGGACCCTCCAAAAAAGATGCTAAGACTGAGATGAACTAACAGATACAGGCATGCAGATATCAATATAGATGCATGGATAGACAGATGCACATGGAAAAAATTGCAACATAAAAAATAAGAAAATTGCAAGCTAACACAGTAGTATTAATCTAAGACTAATTTCCTCCAGGTTAAGAAACTTACAAAGGTAGGGGGAAAGCATGGATTGTATTGAAAAATCTAATTACTTTCACATGAGACAAGTTAATAAAAGACCACCAATTGTAGTAGGGGTGCAGACATAAACAGTCATCTAAAATTAGAAAATGGGAAGCAGCAGGTGCTCAAGGAAATTTGAACAATCATCAGGTAATTGCATGCTATCTCATCAAAATACCATGAACAAATTTAACCATGGAAGAAAACTAAAGCTCACAAAATCATGGGCAATAACAGCACTGGTCACACACACAAATCAATTGTTGTGTGTAAAGAAGGCAGAAACCAAAAAACTGCGTTCAGAGTGCTAAGTATAGGAATGCCAGGAGTATACCTCATTTTGTCTGCCTCTAGCTTGTTCTCCTCTGCTTGTGGTTGGGTGACTGGACTGAAGCCCCTCCTGCAGATGGAAGTAGCATTTCTTATCAACATATTGTTCCAACAGCACAAGACAGCAAAGTTACACGTTAATGGTAGTCAATTGTCATTTCACATTAACAGGAACACATTTCTTGTCACATGTAAACCTCACACTTAACACTTCCCCCCTGCAGCAATCATAAGCAAATAGTGCTAAGATGCTTAAAAAATGAATAATGACCGGCCTCCAAAAGAAACATTTTCTAAACCTACAATAAAACTACATTGTAACCAAACACAATTCTCCCTCCCTCTCTCAATCTCACAAACAGACACAGCGTGTACTTAGCCAAGCTTGTTCGTACCTGCAAACACAGACACCCAACCAGAATCCTGGTGAAGTTGGGGGTGCACAGACAGACAGACACGGACAAAGACACAGTCAATCACACAGACAGACAGACAGACCCCCACCCCCACAGACACAGACAAACAGAAAACAATACGCACAATTCACACGCCCACCCTCCCCCTTCTCCCCTCTCTCAGTCACCAGACAGAAGTCTCCCTCCAACAAATAGCCATGAGTGTTTGAATTAAATTTGAATTAACAAAGAGCCACAGACAAAACCCCCAAACCCACAGACAGACCACCCCGTGTGTGCACAAACACAGAGAGAACAGAGACACACTCACAATAAATGCACCAAATGAGAGCAAAATTACAGCTGAGACAGACAGACAGACACCCTAATCCTTTTCAATGAACTGCAAAAGGCTTAAGGAGTTTGGAAAGGACTTGGCACCTGAGCTCAAATAAGAATTTATTATAGTTCATCCGTGTACTGGGAATCCACTGGGCCTGAAGGAGAACCTATTCCAAGTGTCCATTAGAGCAGCTATGGCCGGTATCACCAGCTTCTCCACCTTTACTGACGTCAGGACCTGATATCCCACAAATATCAGATAAGCAACAGGCAGACGGTTTAATTGGCTGATCAGAGCAACTGTTTTAACCAAGTGAAAGTGACACTGACAGTGCTGCGTGCACCTACATACCTACTCAAATCTTGACAACCTGACGCATCATTCCTTGTTTCCGATACGTTGGCCGCATGGCTGCGAAAGGCATTTCTGCCACTTTTGTGCCATGGATCCTGTAAAGGAAGTAAGGCATGAACAGCAATCATGTATGCATATATCTTCTCAGCAACAAAAAGGTTCTACCAGAAGCTTAGGGCAGCTGCAGAAAAGACCATGCTACAATGCACAGAATTAAACTGACGACTTGGTTAGATATCTTTTCTGAAGGAGTTTTTTCAGCCAGCGATGGCTACTTCCAGACAAAAATAATCATCAAAAACAAAAAACCAAATCCAAGTAGGCCAAGCGCACATGTACACTAGGCCCAAAGTGAACAAAACTTGGGCTAGATTAGGCACACCTCAGACCTTGAAGTCATCAGCAGGGTAAAGGGCAACATAACGATGCAACTAAATGGATCCATTTTCATGCAGCTACTTCCATTGAGCTACTGATATTAAGAAATTAGTGCAGATAAACATATAGACAACTACAAATAACAAACTTGCAACAATGTACTAAGGGGTACAAGCACAAGGACAATCTGAATCCAAACCTCTGCAGGGCTGTTGAAATGATTTTCTCCATCCTTTAACCAGAACCATGGTCTAAAACACTTCGTAGCTGAGACATTTAAATTCAGATCTGGTCAAGCACCAAACTTTCATAAACGACATAATTATAGTGATAAGGAAATGGAATCTCAGGGTCAGCAGCAGTACAAACATGTTGATGTCTCACTCTGACTCAACTTACCCAAGGCTATAAACAGCTTGGTGGATCATAACCATCAAGGTGCGTCGGTGCTTTCAAGTACTAGGTTGAAGCACTCGTTCAGCACGCCAAGTGCAACTGCGAGCTTCACGTTGCTTTCAAGGACGGCAGGCATGTCCTGAGAACTGGCTGGTTTGTCTTTCTGAATCTTCAGGCGAGCCCATGAGAGACCATCTTCATCAGTACGGTTCGTTACACCTATCATCCCTGATAGATGTGCAGACAGCTGAAACATCATCTGAGAAAAGGGAAGGCGCGTTATTCAGATTTAGTATAAAAATAAAGAACAGTTAAATTGAAGGGAAACAAAGTCTGGGCATTTTCCAAAGATAAAAACAACTAAGTGGAAGCCAAAAGAAGTCTGAACAGGTAAACAAGTTGCAAGACTATGACCTTTGCCAAAATCTAAGCTAAGCAGACATAGACACAATAATTCACACACAGAAATAATACCATAGACACAATAATTCACCTTTATCGGCCTTGGCAGTTGCAGCATAGACAATCTCTGCATCTCCAGGTATTAGCCCAGCAAACACGAGGGATTTTCTGTAGAAAGTTCCAGTCAGTCGAATAAGTAGCCAGGCGGAAATCGATCATTGAATTAACAAAATTTATCCCATCAGCAAAAAGACATCAACATGCCTGCATGACGGTTCCAAAGAAGAAGAAAGTTTTACCTTGCCAGAAACCTTCTTGAATGCAGCCACCAATTCCAGCATCGATGTCCCCTTTCCTATGCCCGGATTGTATACTTCACATCCAGATTCATTACATATCTGCATCTCATGAAGAGCAGGCGGCAATCTTTTAGGTGTCTGCTCTGCTCTACATGCATACACAACAGCTAGCTGAGCTGCCAAAGCAGTTCACAACTAACAACAACACGGGAGACAGAGTGAACAAATCTCTAAAAGAAAAGCATTAACAGGGGCCTACCTGCTGCCAAAAAAACTGCAACCAACTTGTTGAAAAAGAGAAGGGTCTTCATGTCCTTAACCTTCAAGAAGCGGTGCTTCCATTGCCACCTAGTCAAATTGCATTCCCGTTAAACTAACCTATAAAGCCAGAAAAAAAAAGGATCAGATGGAAGGGCTGCATGGTACAGTATTCAGTTTTAACACCACCCCCTCCAAATCAAAGGACACATAGGCAAAAAAGATAAACGGATTAATTGAAAACACACAGATGTTCATTCTAGTTCAAAAAATGGTAGACATACATTCTTACCCTATGTGGTACCTCTTCCTTAAAAAAGGACCTGCTGGGGACAATACTATGCATCACAATCACTTCAGTGGCAAACAACAATTACCTGCAACAGAAACAATCAAAAAGAAAGGTGGGATCAGTTCGTCATGGGGGCCAAGTGATTCAAACCCAGCACCACAATATCTATCAAGGAACAACCTATATGCAACAGGTATGATTTGACACACAAATAAATCCAGTACAATTACCGTGGAAGTGTTAGAGAGAGGCAGACAGAAAGAGAAAGCACCACACATGCACAAAAAGCTAAATGGGATTCATGCTCAATTGACATAATATCTTATAGTAGGATCTGTACATCACTTGCGGTTATTGTATATAACATCTCAAGTTACTTGCGCTTGTGTTATGAACCTGGATGAGGGGAAGAGGACGGCGGCGGCAGGGGTGCTGCCGACGTCCAGTAGTAGATGGGAATTGGAAATAGGGAGGAGCAATAGATAAATTATCTTATTGCTTAACTTTATTAATCTGCCGTCTTATGCCTTTTATACTCAAGGTTGCGGTGAAGGACTACAATCAATCTAACAAACCTTAGCTAAGTGATAAGGACTAACAACTAACTAATTAAGAGATAGACCAAAATAACTAACTAAGAGATAGTCGCTGGACCTGGGCTGGCCACTGCAGGGGAAGGGGACGAACCAGGTCCAGGACCCGCAGCACTGCCTCTCCTCTTCCTCCTAGCATACACTTGGCCAAACCCAAACCTGACATGATCAGTGTAGGTTAGGAAAAGGAATTGCACTATAATGCAAAAATATCCTCAAAATAAAGTGCTGAAGAATCATGTGCTCAACCAAGTGCTAAATAATCCCCAAGATCTGAAATCAATCTGCACCTTATACAAAATCCCAAATCAATTTGGATCTTACTCCACTCCTCTCGTCTAAACCCAACATTAGGGGGGAGAGAGATCCCCAAATTTCCACCCAAGGGCTTTGAGACTGCATAGTTGATACAAAAATTTTTAACTAACGGCAACAAGAGTTCGAAAACTTTGGATCAAACCGAGAGACTAAACCAACACTTGGTTAAGAAAATCCAAATGTTTGACGAAAGCTTTTGTCAGATTTTGCAATATTTTCTCAAACCTGTAATTTTGCAGCTCTTTTTGGTCTTTTCTCAAACTTTTGTCAAAGGATGGAGATGAAATGCCATTTAGAAGGTTATTTCCATGCAACTATAGTGACTAAATCTCTTCTAAAAATGCCATAACATGGTTATCACACCGGTCAACCATCAGTACCTGTCCATGCGCACTATAATTTTTTGTTCTTATGATCACTGAAACTTAAGGTGATGTGGATGATCCCTCATCTGATTTTTACACTTTAAATTAGCTTTTCTTGTTAATAGATTTAATTTCATCAATCTCTTGTTATTATATTTTTTTCTAGCTGCTCCCTAGACTGAACCAATTGATTTTCAGTTGGTTGTTGATTTACGTTTGACCCTTCGTAGCATCCTCCTTCCACTTGTTTAGTGCTCCTCATTAACAAGCAATAGAAAACTTCCCACAATACCGATTTATTATATAGCTTCTGAAATTTCATGAATTGAAATGATCTGATATATCTATAGTGAAACCATTTGTATCTTAAGTGCATGCTCTTTACTTTTATACAGAAAAATATAATTGTGCATGCTCTTTATTTTTATGTAAAAAAATATAATTGTGCATGCTCTGAAATTTCACCATTCTTGCTGTATGGAGCAGCAGGAGTTGCACTGTAATGAGCCATCTTCCTTCTCCGGAGAGGTAATTAAACCCTGCAGAGTGACACACTGTGTGGTTTCTCTTAGCTCCTGTGCCTTGCAAGCATTCTAATAAGCTGCTGCAAGTGGGGATGGTGGTGTTAGTGAGGTAGCCATTGATCCTTGGGAGTATTTCGTATACACACAAGGGTTGGTGTTTTTACCGGTCCCGACTCCATGCCTTCTGGATTGTTGGTTGCTCGTGCACCCTGCATTAGAGTACCATGATCTTCTCTAATCACGTTCTTTTATTTGATTTTCAAACGGTAAATAGAACTTAGTGATACAAGGCTCAAGCAGACATTACAGTGTTTTACATCTTCTTGTAGGCTCTCTTAAAAAGTCTGCTACAGATTTTTACGGCTCCTTCTGTGGATGCTCAGTGTAGTACTGGTGTCGAGTGATTTCAACGGAACCACTAAGATTGCATTCCCTATCCATACAATTGTTTCAAACAAACATAAGCTACGTCCGGGCAATCCAACACACGTTATGGCTGTAGCCTAGCTTGTACCAGGCTTGATTTTTCCCTGCCACGTAAGGCTTGGCCACTGGTTCGGACTTGGGCTTGAAAAGCACAATGCAAATTTCAGGTCGGGCTCAGGCTTTTGTGAAAACATTTTTAATTAAAAAAATTGGACAAGACATTGGGCTTCATTTTTTAACGGGCTTGGGCTTCTGTGAAAACATTTGTCATTGAAAAAATTAGAGAAGCAATAAAGAGATATTCTATTATAATCATCCAAGAGAAGCAATAAAGAGATTTTTCCCTCAACATACTATCTACTATTTCTGCATCTACTGTTTACGTGTAATATATAACACGCGTGAGCTGGCTCCATCGAACTAGAGGTCTAGATGGGTCGGGTCGGGGTCGGATCGATCCTCGACCCGACCCGACCATCATCGGGTATCCCTTAAGCCTGCCCCAACCCGGACCCGACTCGGCCCAACAGGGACCCGGATGGCCCCCACCCGAGAAGAGGGAGAGCAGCAGTTGAACTCACTCGTGGGGAAGCCCGCCGTGCCACCGTGGGGAAGGCGCTCTGGGGGGTGCCGTCGCCGTGGGGATCCTGAGTAGGGACGCCACCTCTGGTCGGGGAGGAACCCGCCACGGCGCGCCTCGATGAAGAACCTGCTGCCGCCACACTTCGTGTGGCGCCGCGCCATCGCCTCGGGGAAGCTCGCCGCCATAGGACAACCAGGAGAGAAGTTCGCCGCCTCACCGGTCTTGGACTAGGGAGGAGTCGAGTCGGGAGAGAGGGGGGATCGGGGATGGAGTAGGGGATCGAGTCGAGAGAGACAGTGGGGGATCGAGGATGGAGAGAGAGAGGGTTCGGGATCTAGGGGTGGCGTGGAAAGGGGAGGGGCAGGGGGTGGAGATAAGTAGAGGAGAGAGTTAGGTTTGTAAGGGGGATCTCGACCCTAAAATTGAAATGTAACCATAGATGTTGAGGGGCCGGGTCTAATCAGGTCGGGGCCAGGTTCGGTTCGCACAGTAACCGAACCGAACCGGGCCGGCTCGATTCTATATAGGTCGGTTTATTTTAATTAAAAAATCTAAATAAATTAAGAAAAAGCCATCATATTTTACAAAAATACACTATAAATTGCGTAGATACACTATATATCATTAGAAATATATATAAATGAATATATTTAATTAAATAAATATGCTACAGTGACGAACGAACGTGCCGAAACAGAACCGGACCGGCCCGTCACTATACGAACCGAACCGGGCCGGCCCGGTTGGATGAACAGTGTGGGCCAGCCCGGTTAGTCCCATTTGGCCCGGCCCGTTTGGCCAGCTCTAGATCCGGCGGGTCCGGTCAATCTGTAGACATCTGCATCGAACGCACGGGACGGTCCGTCGCTGTAAGTGCGGTTGGTGCCCAGCCCCAGCCCTACCCCCACGACCACGGCCTTAACCCTAACCCTCACCTCGCGGCTTCGCTCCTGACTCCATCGCGCCGCCGTCGCCCTCGCCCTCCTGCTTCTCTTCGGCCATCCCTGCGCTGCCTCCTCCTCGAGTCTTCATCTCCGGTGAGTGCGCCGCCGCCCCGCCCTCCTTCCTCGTCTCCTCCTAACCGCTCCACGTCGTCGTCGTCGATCCCCCGGCCAACTCCGACCCACCGCCCCCTCCGTCCCCGTTGTCTTCATCGGATCCCCAGAGGAGCTGTTGTCTTCAACGTCAACGCAGATCCGGCATGGGTGCTGCCGGATCCGTGCTCTCCCGGCCATAGATGTTTCTTCTTTTCTCTATTGCTTCTCCACGACACTTAATTTGATTCAATTGCAGGAGATGAATGTGTTTAAATTCAGGATGAAGCAGGTGCTACTCGACTGCCAATATTGCCGCCAAGCCCTCCGGCCTGACATTATCGGGGGCAAAGCGTTCACGGTGCAAAGCGTTCACGGGGCCAAAGTTTTGTTTTTTTCCTAGCTCAACTTCCTCTCACCAACCGCCACGAAAAGGCATGCATCTCCTACTGCCGTTTGCTGGACAACATTATCGCTCAGATCAAGATCAAATGCGACTGCTGCGACTTCGACAAATACATGCCCTACTGCAAGTTTCTGGAACACCTGTGCGACCCCCCGCAGGTTTGGAGAGGCAGCAGGTTTCATTTTTTTTTTACTGTGGTTGTTTTTAGCATTAAATGTGCCAGGCAATTTGGATGTATTTGTGCTCTTTTGCATTGTATCCTTATTCCCCAACTTGACAAAGTGGAGGCCAGCTCAGATCTGAGAGTATCATACTTTATCCTCATTTCAGATGAAGAGGAAACTGAGAGACCTACAACGGGCAACAGTTGCATCCATGGTATGTAATTTCCCCAGTTATTGGTTGCATTTTTACTCTTTAGACCATTTGTGCTACTGGCCCTTGAATCTTGCTGCCAGTTGAACTATGGGCCACATGTACATGTTTCTGTTTTTAAGGGAAAAACAAGCGAAAGGCTCCTCTTGAGGTTGGTAAAATGGACAAGAACATCGTTCACGGTGATAAGGCTGGGAATGATGACGACTCATCTGATGACAACCATGTAAGTTTATTGGTGATTAAACCATATGTATGCTCTCATCCTCGTGATAATTCATTTTAGGTACATGTACATGAAGTTGGATTGCTCATTTGTTATGATTAGGTCCTGAGTGGTGTGTTTTTGTTGTGATTAGATCCAAAGTGGTATGTGGACTACATTTTGATGATGTGCCACATTTGGTATGCAGGGGAAGGGGACGAACCAGGTCCAGGACCCGCAGCACTGCCTCTCCTCTTCCTCCTAGCATACACTTGGCCAAACCCAAACCTGACAACATGGCATTTCAAAATTACACTTTTCTAGAAGTTACACAATTCTACACCACTACAACTTTTAATAACATACTATATAATTTTTTATATGACATGAACTGAAATAATGAATAAGTGTCACCAAGATAAAAAGTGATGGAAAACAATAAATCACTTGAGAAAGATATCGTCAACACTGAAAACTACCTTACAGGGTCCATCTGATGATCCGATAAGAAAGCCCTGCACAATTAATGCCTTGAGATCAGCACACTCGGTTATTATCTTCAAAAAAGTCCTTGGTTAAACCTGAAGGATTTAAGAGGTAAAGACGTGAAATCCATTCAACTAACATCTTAGCAGCACATCAACTGACATATATCTTCAACAAACGAAACAATCATGAGCACCTTTGTATAGTATAATTCAATTTTGAAAAAGCAAGAGACACCCATCGAACTTTGGCCCGCCGATGCCCAAGTTGCCGGTCACCAGCTCCAGCAGAACCTTGTCGAAGCCTGATTAGAGACAACAAAAACAGACTTTAAATTAGCACATACAGAAGCCCCATAGTCCAAAAAACTAACAGATGTGATAGGCTTTAACAACCAAAAGAGATTTTACATCACAGCCAAACACCCAAGCTTACAGTATACTACAGCTAAAAAATAGCTTAGAAGCATATGACACACAAAAAAAGCCTAACTGAGAGATGTCCAACTGAACTCAAAGCTACACTTAATAAATAGAGATGTACGATGCCGGCTATGCTGTTGAACCACCCACCACCCATGAACAAAACATTATAGTTAAATAATAACACAGGTCATGCTACACCCCTCGATTAGATCGTATCTAATGAAACAAAAAGATCATGCTAGCAGCTAGATTGAACAAAAAATAGGACTGAATCAGCACTTAAAAGACCCCCCACCCCCTACTGCATACAATCAACAGATCTAACAAAAGAGAGCTTTAGCTACAGAAAATACATCCCGAAGATTATAATGCTATTGACATTTGAACCATATCCACGCGCCTTGAATTCGATGCAAGCAAACGGAGAGTGTCGCGTGCACCGTGCCACCCACCCACACATACAAATTACAAAACACACAAGCAGACATCAACATGCACCATCACTCACTCTCACTCCTCTCTCTATCTCCTCCATCTCTCTATGACAAATAACAGACACAAATAAGATAAAATGATCGAACAACATGCACAGCAGTTCACAGCTTTATTCCCAAATTTATAGTGTTAGTATACTAAATCAGGGACAGAGGTAACAATTTGAACCACCGTACTTAATCAGGGACAGAGGTAGGGGTCATCGGCGCCGGCGCAGATGACCATCCTCATCCAAATTCGATCGAGGGCTGTCATAGCGCCGATGCGCAACACAAGCTAACGATTTGCTCAACAAACAACAATAGAAGGTAGAGATAGCCAGAGATCAGTTCCCAAATCGAAAAAAAATCACTTCACCTCCTTGAATAGACACTGGTGTGAAGGGAGGAAGGGATTTGACGCTACCTTCGCCCAGAGCGCAATATGCACCGCTCGTCGGATCTGTGCCTCGCGACGGCGAGGCGCAACGAGGCCTGGCGGCGACGGGATTTGGTGAGGCGACACTGAGGCGCGACACGGCTCCAGGCGCGGCGCGTAGGCGCAGATCGACGACGGGGCGAGGCGGCGGAGGACCAGGGCGACGCTCGACGGAGTTGGGACAGCGGGGCGCGGCGACCCCAAGCGGCGCGGACGCGGCTTCGGCAGCTCGGCTCGCCAGCGCGAAGCAGCCTGGGGTCGAGCAGCTCGCCGGCGCGAGGCGACCTGGGGCGGCGGGTGCCCAGTGGAGGGGATCGCCGGCGCAGGCGCCGGGCGACCTGGGGCGACGAGTGCCCAGTGGAACCCTAGCCAACAGCGAGCAAAATGGGGAACGGATGGAATGCGAGTCAGCTGCTCGTGCTCGGTGTTTCGGTCGATCCACCGCCGACAGTTTTTTTTTTTTTTTGAGGGGTATCCAGCGCCGACAGGTGGGCCCAACACAAAAACAAATCGCTGGCCCGCTCCCTCGCTCCAGGCGCTCGCGTCCGCGTATCTCTCTCGCTTGCTCATACCCGTCCATGCTGCGATGGATGGCCAGCGTCGTCGACTGACGGACAAACAGGAGGTCAGTCGCCTGAAAGATTAGCAAATCTGTTTTTTTTTTTTGGCTTCTAGATAGATTTAGACTCTATGATGAGAAATTTGATAAGAAGATGGAGGAAAAGAAACCGGCCGATTTACCACGATACCGTCACCCGATGGACCTGCAGATAGATTTCAACAAAGGGTCGGCAATGGATAGAAACAGCAACGGACAAGTCGTAACAACCTTCCAAAAAAAAGTCGTAATCGAAACAAATCCCTTCTCCCAACAATGCTGGGATTCTCCGATTTTAATTTCTGATTATGATCGGATGGCTACCGGACCGGATTTCTTTTACTTTGTGTACCGCACTACGAAGGGAGGCGCGCTCTCCGCCGCGCCCGTTTCTGGTGGAAGGAGTTGTCAACGCGTGTGAACAAAGTGGTTAGAATAGGAAGTAAAAAAACAAAGTTGTGCCGATGCGACGAATCAGAGTACGAGAATTTGTTAGATGGACATGGCCCACAACAAAGTATACGCGATGCGGGGTCGCGATGGGGGATCGCGTAGTACCGGCGCGGCCGGGCTACGACGAAGGACACGCGCCAAGCGGCAGGCATGCGACACCTGCGACGGTTGGATGCTTCTCCAGCGCGACACGGAGGGCTCACGACGTATGAGACGATAACGTATGAGACGATAAAAGGCTATAAGGAGACAAATGGAAATTTGTGAAAAGAAAATAAAATGTGGATATTTGAATATAAGAAAAGGAAAAAAAGATAAGAAAGACATGGTCCACAACAAAGCATACGCGATGCGGGGTCGCGATGGGGGATCGTGTAGAACCGGCGCGGGCGGGTTACGGCAAAGGAGACGCGCCAAGCGACAGGCATGCGGCACCTGCGATGGTTGGATGTTTCAGGCATGCGGCACCTGCGATGGTTGGATGTTTCAGGCATGCGGCACCTGCGATGGTTGGATGTTTCAGGCATGCGGCACCTGCGATGGTTGGATGTTTCAGGCATGCGGCACCTGCGATGGTTGGATGTTTCTCCAGCGCGGCACGGAGGGCTCACGACGTATGAGACGATAAAAGGCTATAAGAAGGCAAATGGAAATTTGTGAAAAGAAAATAAAATATAGATATTTGAATATAAGAAAAGGAAAAAAGGATAAGGAAATAAAAAAAGAAAATAAAGCGCGGCACGGAGGGCTCGCGACGTATGAGACGATAAAAGGCTATAAGAAGACAAATAGAAATTTGTGGAAAGAAAATAAAATGTGAATATTTGAATATAAGAAAAAGAAAAAAGATAAAGAAATAAAAAAAAAGAAAACAACGCCGGGCGCCCCGGGGGGCTCCAATCCCCCTGGGGATGTAGAGTTAGATATAAGAAAAGGAAAAAAAGGATAAGAAAGACATGTCCCACAACAAAGCATACGCGATGCGGGGTCGCGATAGGGGATCGCATAGGACCGGCACGGGCGGGCTACGGCGAAGGACACGCACCAAGCGACAGGCATGCGGCACCTGCGATGGTTGGATGTTTCTCCAGCGCGGCACGGAGGGCTCACGACGTATGAGACGATAAAAGGCTATAAGAAGGCAAATGGAAATTTGTGAAAAGAAAATAAAATGCAACATGGCGGAGGTCGCCGGAGGGGCCACCCCGCTTGTCGACAGGTGACTAACTGGGGGGTCACCGCCGGCAATGATTATATATGGGACGATGCATGCAAGATCTAAACTCGATGGTAGCACAAGACAAGGATTTATACAGGTTCAGGCCCTCAACGGAGGAGGTAATACCCTACGTCCTGTGCTCTGGGATTATATGGGGTATATGTGTACAAGATGATGATCAACCTGGGAGATGATCAAGCTGTAGATGTGTAATTCTCTAGATCTGGGATTCTGTAGATGGCCCCCTACCCCTTTTATATAGTGGAGGGGGTGGGGTTACAAGGAAGAGTCCTAGTCGGTTACGAGGTAGGATTCCTATTTCTATCCTCTAGTAGTTATCCGGGATTACCTTCCCTATTAATTAGGGATAGGCTTCTATATTCATGTCTTTTCTTGCCGAGCAAATCTTCTAGAGTCCGAGTGGTGCCCGTCCTTATCCACCCGAGACTTTCATATTCATCCATGGAAAAAATTTTAAGTCTATTGGGCAAACCTTTTGGGCGCCTTGAGGTGAACTCCGTACTCCAAATTTTCCGTGCGAAGTTTCTGGCAGACCGGGTTGCAATAATTTTCATTGTTTTCTACATGATTTTTTGAGCGCAAATTTTTGTTGGTTGTGCACAACTCATATATCTACCTTAAGAAAAATTCTTATAATTTTTTAATCAAAGAAAGACAACAACAACCCCTTTATTAGATGACAAGTTTTTGTTGGAATCTGTTTTTGTTTTTCTGAAAATTGTTTTAGCCATTCAGCTTGATTAACTTTTGCTAAAGCGGATTTAGTTTTGATTCCATCATGTTTGGAGTCTTACCAATTAGAACCATGGTTTGAAAATCCACACATCCATACATGGATTTTATTTGTCGTTTAGAATGTGTGAAGTTTTTGTGTGTTCCGCGTTTTTTAGAGTGAAAGTGGATTCGAGACTCTCATTCAGTCGTCGTAGATTAATTGGTTTAATATATGCAATACACCATGCTTATGCTGCAAGCCCATCTGCTTCAATTAATTCATCTACATACTTAATTTGGTCAATGTGAAATTCCTACCATCTAAAGAAAGCATTCGGCTCTGCGTGGTTGGTCGTGATTGAAATGCTTTAGAAATTTGATGAAATGACGTGGAGGCGCTTATACATAGCAATACCTTGAAAAAAAAGCGCGTGATGGCTTGATTAATCAACCAGCCAGGGGCCAAATTAAAGCAGGATTTGGTGGGTAATTAATCAGCATCCAGATCCAAGGCGCCGTACTGGCTCGTGCAATTATAATTAATAAACGGTTGTGATGGATGCTGCAGCTAGTTTCTGGTCTGCTCAACAGTGCATGGAGTACGTGGCCTATATCTAGTCTACAAATCCTCTCCTCTCCCCTGCTGACTGCTGCTCAATGCTGCCATTAATGCTGTCCTCTGTAAAGCCTATCCTACACCGCTCCCCTGATCTGGAATTAATCAGGTGGAATTAATGTAGTCAACCATTTGACTTTTCTACTTTTTATACTCCGATCCGACCAACCAGTTCCTTAAAAGAGGATACGAGAGAAGTTTTAAAATAAAATGTGTAGTAATAGAGTGTATGCTAAAGGAATTGAATCTTTTAAAGTGTAGTGTAAATTGTGAAAACATTTTAGAGATGAATATAGCGTACAGTGGATAGTGTTATAGAGTGGCCCGAGAACATATGCCGTGCAATTAAACTTACAGTGCAACCACCATGCAACCGAACTATCAAAAGTTGTAAAAAAAATTAAAATTTTTTTGTTGATTGCACAGGATATGTGCCTTATAGGGTGTGTTAAGTGCCAGGTGGAGATGCTAAATAAAGAGATGCACATACATTCAAATCAATTTTTAAAATTTTATCTACAAAAATCTTTTAAACTATTTAGATTTTATACATATAAACCATACATATATATTCATCTCAAGAGTCACTTTGAAAATCATAGCTTCGGTAGATATTACTCCCTTCGTTATGAAACGGTAGTCGAGGCCACTTTCATCTACATGAGGTCACTAATTACTACGTATATTTTTAAAACAAAATAAATTTATAATATTATAGAATTATTTTATGACATATGTGTGTGTATATATATGTAATTTTTATGATCAATATAAATATTCAAAAGATATTGATCACTAATGTTTTGAAATTTAACTACATGTATCAAATACCGCAAATATTTGTGATCAAAGGGAGTAGCTTGTCACAATTCACTATTATTTTGCATTTCTATGGGATTAAGATAAGTTTTTGTCTGTTTCCAAGGGTTATTGCTCCTCCCTCGCCCTAGACTCGCCGCCACCTCTACCTCCATCTTTCCAGCACATCTTTCTTATCCACAACTATGCATGTCTCCGCCTGATCCTAGCCGTCGAGACTGAGACCATATCCAACCATATTCCCTTCGTTCCATTCCCTTTCTCATTCTCTTCCCCACATTCATTCCCTTCATTTTCTACCATCTCTAACAACACCCCTTATAAGAAATTTGCGAAGAAAACGGAGAGAGAATCTCGTTCTAAAGGTAATGCATGAAGAAATTTCTTCTAATGAGAACAGCGACGAGATTCTGTTGGAGCATCAGAATTTCTTCGCGAAAGGAATTTGGCTCCTAAAGGGACTCCCTTGGAGATGGTCTAAAAGCCCTAGGTCCACCTGGCAGGCTGGGCAAGGGAGCTAGCACCCATGAGCTCTCTCGATGGTTTAAAAAAACCTAGTTGTCGAGATAGAGAGCTTCGGAGCAGGCAGCGTCTAGTGGCCGATTGGCCGACCCAACGGGGAGCTCTCTCGATGGCCATGAGCCGTCGGGGCTGAGCCATTATTACACTAGATATCGACCGCTTCTCTTTTAGCCATCAAGATAAGTACTCTCGAAGGCCCGGTCTTCGAGAATTGGCGTTTCTCTCAATCACGCACTCACGACAGCTATTTCTCGATAGCTGGCCATTGAGTGAACTCTTTTGATGGATTTTCTAGCTCTTTCGATGGTTCTGGCCATCAATATTTTTGTCAACCTCCTATAGTGCCCAACCCCCACCACCATTCGCCAATACTCCCTAGCCAGCACTGCCCTCAAACCCATGACGCTCCACCCATTTTCCTCTCGATTGTTATCGCACCAGCCTTGCCCATGCAAGCCACCCTAACTCCTGTTGTCATCTCATGCCACCCTTCTACCCTTAGCCGCTCCCGCTCCAATGAAAGGCGTTGTTTAGGCGGCGCCACTTCCAATTAATGATCCACTAATCAAGCGGTGTCACCACCACCATTGTTATGCTCCATCTGATTTGACTCACCCTCTAAGAATAAGAAGAGTGGTGAAGCATGGACCTAACACATTTCAATGACGGCACTTGAAGCGGGTTATATAGTGGCGACTAAAGGAAGAGATATGATCGAAGAGGATGATTTTAGGGTCTTTGGGGGCATGTATCTAAGAATTCATCCGATGGACAACAAAATCAACTGAAATTAACAATATTTTGAGGTGAATAGCAAATCTGTTAAGACAATTCTTTCTGAGGGCCAACAAAGGGTGGGAAATCTACTTTAAATATCCAACATGTGGCCTCTCAGGCGGTTATCTGCATGGCTATTTCTAGGAGGCCATCTACATGGCTTGTTAACCACAATATCGACCGTGCTAAGTGATGATGTAGATTCTTGTTTCCTCTTCGAGTGCAGCACGATAAGCAGCTAGTCATCCCTTTTGTTAAAAAGGAAGCTAGTCGCGCGTTCTGAATGACCTGCCATCATGCATCATAAACTTTTTTTTTTCAATAGAAAACTACACATGGATTTTTATCTCTGAAGCACGCTCATAATGTTAAAATCTAAACGTAATCAGAAACATGTGACGACAGAAATGAGAACCAAATTTACATTTTAAGAGACCATATATAATGTTCAAAAAGATAACTTATTCGAACACATGAATTTCATGAAAACAGCGTTTAATTTCCAATCGAGTCTAAGAAAAGAAGCACCGCTTTCGCCCTTAGCTGAGGGGTTCCTCACCTCATCTCCGTCATTAGTCATGTACCAAGATTTGTACTCCACACCTATCTCAAAACAAAAACAATCAGGTACTTCGCCAGCAACCACTTTGCTGCCCTACCGGCGATCATGGTGACTGGCGGCGGCGGTGCCAGTAGAAGTACACCTCGACCGGTTAGAGGATAGAGGAAGAAAAATGATCCGATTATTTTTGTTACGGTCTTTTTAGATGGAGCTTGCAAAAGACCATGTGAGAGAGGTGCGAGGCTGTGCACGGATCTCAAGAGATAGTCCGAGAGTGTCTATGCTAATTAGCACATATGTATTTTTCCTAATCCTTAGGAGAAAATGTAAAATAATGTGTGCAAGGATATAGTGTTTGCTGGAGGAAAGAAATATTTTATGCTGTAGTATAAACCGTAAAGTGTGAAAAAATTTTAGAGAGATGTATAGAATGCGCAGTAAATAGCGTAATGGAGCGTTTACTCAGAGTTTAGGTGGAGATGCTCTTAGGGAATATGGGTATATATACACGCAGATTGCTGCGTACGTACGGTAAGCTAGCTAAGCTACTCGAGAGGCGACACACATGCAAATTCATGCAGCAGCAAGATCGAGCACCACTTCTAGCTCGTTTCGTCGTCGGATCTTGTCACTTATCGCAGCGATGTCTTTGGCTTGGCTAGGCTCGATCCGACGCCCGGCCCGGCCGATAGCTAGGGTGACTAGATAAATCACTGAAAGGTCACTCGCACTTGCGGCACACACCACTACATGCACCATAACAAGCTCGATCGCCAGCTCGATCTGCCATATGCAGCTAGATAGATATATTATATATAGCCTTAATTTGCATGCATCATGCATATATGGCACATCCATGTCCCGTAGCTACGTACATATCGATCAGTAGTAGGCTAACTTGTTTGGAACGGCTGTGACCGATCGAGCGCTAGCTTAGATCTAAAAGCTTCAGGAGCTGGATCGAGTTTTTTTTTTTTGGGTTCGACCAGGCTTCAAATTAAAGCTTTTTAATTAGGGCTCTATTACCCCTGATCTTGATACTCTAACCGTGACGTCTTTGCAACACCATCCTGCTTGTAGTAGCATTATGCGCGTCACCATTCATCTTTGCTATCGGTAGTCTCATATCAACGTACGTTGACAGTGAACCTCAGCTGGTAACTTATACTAAATCAAAATTAAATCTAACAAGGCAACCTACAAAGGTTTTTTTTAGAAAAAAAAACTATAGGACTGGCTTAAAAAAACTTTATAAAATTTAACTTTACAGTACACATGTGATCGAAGAGTGGCTTAGACTATAAGTTCTTCCAATCATGGCTGCATGGAAGCCAATTATTCTATCCTCTTTTCTTTTCTCTCATATTTTGTCTTATTTTTGAGGATCGAAGCCAATTTGATCTAGCTTGCTTGCTCATTGGATCATTGGATGGAGATCGAGCATGCTCGATTCTAGTTGAGTTGTCGATGTGATAATTTGCGAATGGAAAAAAAAAAAAAAGAACAGCACTTCTAGAATGGGAACCTGGCTAGCCAGCTATCATGTGTATAATTTTGATGGATAACGCATCTCGTGTCATGAAATATCGCTTGTCCTTATCCTCGCTGTCATTCTAATACCATGAAAATCATCCACTGCGGTTAATACATATGGATCAGCTACTCGCTGTTATATATATATACCATGCGGTCACGTCTCTCCCGATAAATATTGGTCAGAGATTTAAAACTTTTGGTAAAAATGTTTTTTAACATATCTATGTCGATATGTAAATAAAAAATCATAGTAGATTTGGTTCGAAAAGTATTTTCATTAAATATAATTTTAACATATTTTATACATAATTTACGGTAAACTGGCTAATTCCTTGTGGGATGAATGGATATCTACGGTGTCAGCGTCATGTCAAGCATCAGCCTGTGGGTTTGTTCTCTTTAGCTTACATATTTTTTTATCTTTTTTATCTTTGAATAAAATATAAATATTTTAATTTTAGTCATCATTTTTCTATCTCAAAACCACGTACGCTCATAGCTCTAAAACATAAGTCAAATAAAAATAAACCAAACTTTTCATACTATCTCAGAAAGCTCGCAAATTCAGCTTATAAGTAAATAAGATAAGCAAAAAAAAACTACTCCCTTCGTTTCAAATTGTAGTTCACTGTTGACTTTTAAAAACATCTTTTGACCATTTGTCTTATTAAAAAAAATAGTACAAAGATGCAAAAATATAAGCCATGCTTAAAATATGTTTAATGATAAAACAAATCACAACAAAACAAATAATATTTACATATATTTTTTGAATAAGACGAATGGTCAAATAGAATATCCAAAAATCAGCAGTGAACTATAATTTGGAACGGAAGGAGTACTTACAAGCACAAATCTCTTTTATTCCAGACCAATCTAGTGTGCTATACAGAGTTCGTAACAACTCCCGGGGCCTCCTTTCTTGGCCGGTCTGCCCCAGCTGCTTGCTGGCTAGCCTGATTGGCTGGTTTCTCCATCTTCGTTACACATGGTTCAATCATGCTAAAGCACAGGGCATTCATGGCGACGAACCATATCTCAGGGCAATTAATCCATCGGCCAGCCAGTACGTAGTACTATCAAGAGGAGGAGGCGGCATTGCCATACAAACCTGATGGAGGCTCACCATGTGGGCATCCCAAGCCCCCCAACACACGTTGTCTAGGGGCATTGTGAGGCCAGGGCCGGCCAAATATGACAAGCAAATTGGAATTAGCTAGGGGCCTTGTCTTCCATGTGGATGGCACATGTTGTGGGGAAACCTAGCTAATAAAAGTTACAGCGCATGAACAGTGCCAAAAACATGAGTAGGTTACACCGCACACCCTTCCGTGCCTCCAGCAGGGCTAGCCCGCTCACTAGTCTTCCAATTAGCTGGTCTGGTCGATGCATGCAACTCAACAACTAAGCCGCTATTTTTAACACATGTTCGGAAAACTGACAATTAATGCATTCATGCATGCATGCATTTATACATGGGGTACATGGAACCATCTACACAAGATGGATACACAACCATGGGCCATGGAGCAAACTCTTGCTGATGGAAGTACTTGTGTACATATATATCATCATACCACACACACATAGGGTGCATGCTTAACCAGTAGGAAACACTAGGACAAAGTGTGTGAGGGGTGGTGGCCGGGTGGTGAGGGGTAATGGCTATGTCCCACGGAGAGGGTGGTGAGGCTGCTGCTGGTTGGTAGCAGCAAAGGCCAAAGGAGGATAGGGAGGAGATGGAGCTTAGTGTCTCCTAGCTGACATGACCACCAGCACTGAGAGCTCAGTGCAGGAGCTTTGCATAACGAACAACGCTGTTGCATGCAAAAAGAGTCAATTTGGTTATGCTTCGGTGTTGAAACCGATCGCATGGATATATGCATGCACATATAGGACAAGAAACAGCACACATTGGCTCTACGCAAATAGCTAGTACGTAGGATCCCATTTGCATGCATGCTTAGCAAGAAAAAAAGAAGAGGAGGTCGGCTTTGGTGTTTCTCAAGCACCATCGATCAAGGACAGGACAGTTTTGGTTGTTAAAGGGTGTGAGACTGTGAGGTGATATATATCGATCGTTGTGGAAAAAAAAAAACTCCGCAGTTTAGGACATCTTTGTGGATATGTGCTAGCTAGTTGTGTACCATGATGAAATCCTTTTGGATCTCTTGACAAAACGTTTTCTTTTCCTTGACCTCCTTTTGCACCGAAAATGCACGTGAATAATCGCTATCCATATCGACATGTATATCTTGTGCAATTCCCTTTTTCCTTGGTCATTTTTAGGCGTCGGTGGGTGTCGATATTTTGTCTTTCTTCAGCAAATGTTTTGATACTGTCTAGTGAAAAACTATTTCCATTTTTGTAAAAAAAAATCTTGTGGGAAACCATAAGTTGCATGATTTTACTACTGTAGTTGCTAGTATCGATCCAAGCCAGAAAATTTACAATGGTGGCCAATTTATGTGCTCTACACACACAGTCACACACACACACACACAAGTTAATTAAAAGACGTTTAGTTTTGACTGATTTTGTAAAATGAAATTTTGGAGTACATAAGTTTGACCTAAATCAATTTTTTTAAATAAAATAAACTAGCTAATTAACAACGGCATTAATGTAATCGATCGATTAAAATCGACCCAGATAGAAAATGATCATCGTCAATCGCAATCAGCCATGGGGGGGAGAGGGGGGCAGAGTGGCATGCTCAATTAGCAAGTGTCCCATTTGCCATGTCCGCTGCTGGGGCAGCCTCCACTGATGCTTCCACATAAGCCAAGCCATGCCCCAATGCCTGTGTGCAAGCTGCCCCCATCACTCACTCCTCTCTCTCCTTTCAGCTTCTTCATCCAGCAGGCAAGGGGGACCCCCATGGCCCCATGAGCCTCCTTTCTTGCGCCACCAGCGAGCACTGCCCTGGGCACAAGGGGGGCACACGATCGACGCAATCGCCATGATCTTGGCTAGAATGCGATGTGTGAATAATTAATTAGGGCGCTGCGTGCTAAGCAGGGGGTAAAAGCAGATGCGGCGATATCCTAATCTGTCTGGGCGGTCGACATACTCTGGGAAGAAGGTGGGGGTGAGTGGTCAAGAGTAGGGGGATGTGATGACGACCTTTTGTTTTACTCGCCGGTTTTGTTTTTGTTTTGTTTTGGTTATTTTGTTTCTGGCCCGGAATGGCTAATTTTTTGAGATATTAGTTTTCGATATGGCTTTGTTTTGATGGGTTTTCGAATAATATAATTATATTGACGCGTTCGATTGTCTCTAGTGAAATCAGATGGTCTCTCGTGTGGTTAAGGGTGATGGGCCGTGGATGCTCCACCGAGTCCACTAAGATCTAGAATTAGTCTTTACACGTATTAATTTAATAGTGATTTAGGAGTAGGATTGGTAATTCGTCTCGTGAGACCAAGGACCACAAGCATTATTTACAAGACTGCGTGGGTGTGCGATGGAGGTTGGAATCATATTACTCTCTCTGTTGGAAAATACAAGGCGCATTAAGACTTTGTACAAGAATTAAGGTGGTGATGAATTTAAGAAAGAGTGAGTAGAAATGTCCTACGCTACACGCCCTCATATTTAATTACCTTGAAAATATTAGAGAGAATATTTTTGCATGAGTGCTAATGAATGCCTAGCTAATGCTTCATTTAGCTCCATACACTAAAAAACATATAGTTTGAATGGTCTTGCGTAGAAATAAAAACATACATTTATTTGTTAGCACAAAGACAAAGTATGTCCTCTCGTCTTTCCAAAGAAATATCCCTTTCTTCATCTTGTATTGGGATGATCTTCACCTTCAATAATTTTTTTTAGTAAACTGCACCACACGTCCTTAGAGTTGTTCCACGTTTTCAATTAAGCCCAAAACTTTCAAAATCGATTAACGCTTCAGTTAGGTCTAAAGTGGTATGAAAAAGTGATTTTGAAAACATGGCTACTTAGTCAACATAATATGTTGCCATAATGACCATGTGTCATCATAAATCAATAAAAAATTCAAATTCAAATTCAAAATTTATAAAAGAGATTCCAAAATTCTGGGGAAAATTTAGAAAAAAAATCCATGAAAAATTGTAACATGTATGTATATTAATTGTTAGACTTTTAATGTTTTTATATTGTGAAGTGTTTCGGATTTTAAATGAATTTTACATGCTTAGTTGTTTTATGCGTTTTAGATATTTTGAAGGATTTTAGAAGTTATTTAAAAGAATCTATATTTTTCTGTAGTTTTAAAATTTTTAACAAATCCTAAAATCTGCTAATAATGTTTACTACTATTGTAAATTTAATTATGAATTTTAGATTTTTTATGGTTTTTAAAGATTTATGTATTTAGATATTTCAATAAATTTAGAGGATTTTTTATATTGTCAAGTTGAACTCGATTTTTTATTGATTTAGAATGGCACGTGACTATTGTGGCTATATATTATGTTGACTAGACAATCATGTCGTCAAAATCACTTTCTCTATATCACTTTGGATCTAATTGAAATGATAACATAACTTTATAGATCCAAATATCCATCGGACCTAAATGAAAGGGTGGGTCAACTTGAAGGACACCCCTCGGCAATTTTTCTTTTCTCTTCTTCATTAATTCTCCTAGAATCTATCCCTTCCACCCTAATGGAAAAACAATGACAGTCCAGATATCCACCCTAAGCATCGGATCCTTATCCGACGGTCAAAAATAGCTCTAGTTCCATCGTTTTTCTTTTTCTTAAGGCGTGCAATTTTTTTTAAAAAAAAATCACAATCTCTTATAAAATTCATGAGAACTGAAGTTGAAATTTTATAAACCAAACTTTTCATAATTAGTTTTGTTGTACTCGCCGGGTTTTTTTTGGTTATTTAATTTGTTTCTAGCAAGGAATATATCCCTGGTCTTGAAAAATTAGTTTTTGATATGTGTTGTTTTGATGAGATTTTTTAATAATATAATTATATTGACATGTTCGATTGTCTCTGGTTAAACCAGATGGTCTCTTATATGGGTGAGGGTGATGGCCGGGGCCATGGATGTTCCACCGAGTCCACTACTAAGATCTAGACATCAGTCTTTACACGTATTAATTTATTAGTGATTTAGGAGTAGGATTGGTAATTCGTCTCGTGAAACCAAGGACCACAGGCATTATTTACAAGACTGTGTGGGTGTGCGGTGGAGGTTGGAATTAATCATATTACTCTCTCTGTTGGAAAATATAAGAGCATGTACAACAGTCCACCTCAACAGTGTCTAAGCCATATTTAATCAGTGTCATGTCAGCTAATCGATGATGTGGAGGAGAGAAAGTGTGTGCATAGATATTTGAGTCGTCTCTTATGCAAGAGTCGACTCTGCATTAGAATTAAGAATTTTTGTGTGTGAGAAAATTACCTATAAAACGTGTAGTCATCTCTACTATTGTATATATATGATGTCTCTAAGCCGTCTCTAGGGTTGTCTCTAAGTGTCATGACAATATTAGAGACAACTGTTGTCTCAATCATTGTACATGCTCTTAAGACTTTGTACAAGAATTAAGGTGGTGATGAATTTAAGAAAGAAGTGAATAGAAATGTCCTACGCTGCGCTGCATGCCCTCATATAAAAACCTCGAAAATATTAGAGAGAATATTTTTGTATGAGTGCTAATGAATGCCCGGCTAATGCATCATTTTAGCTCCCTGCGCTAAAAGACATATAGTTTGAATGGTCTTGCGTAGAAATAAAAAATGCGCATTTAATTGTTAGCACAAATTAAGACAAAGTATGTCCTCTTGTCTTTTCAAAGACATGTCCTTTTCTTCATCTTGTATTGGGTTAATCTTCACCTTTAATAAATCTTGTTTAGTAAACTACACCACACGTCCTTATAGTTGTTCCACATTTTCAATTAAGTCCAAAACTTTCAAAATCCGTTACCGTTTTAGTTAGGTCTAAAGTGGTATGAAAAGAGTGATTTCGATGACATCGCTACTTAGTCAACGTAATATGTGACCATAAATGACCATGTCTCATCATAAATCAATAAAAAAAACAAATTCAAATTGAAAATTTATAAAAGAGATTCTAAAATTTAGTGGAAAATTTAAAAGCCCAAAATCCATTAAAAAATTGTAATATGTATATATAATAATTGTTAGAGTTTTAATTTTTATATTTTGATTTTTTTGCATTTTCAAATGAATTTCACATGCTTAGTTGTTTTACGTGTTTTAGATATTTTAAAGGATTTTATAAGTTTTTTAAAATCTATATTTTGCTGTAGTTCTAAATTTTCCAACAAATCTTATCTTAAAATCTGCTGATTTTTTATTACAATTCTAAATTTATTTATGAATTTTAGATTTTTATGGTGTTTAATGATTTATGTTTTAAATATTTCAATAAGTTTAGAGGATATTTTATACCGTCAAGTTAAACTCAATTTTCTATTGATTTAGAATAGCACGTGGCTATATATATGTTGACTATACAATCATGCCATCAAATCACTTTTTTTTTTATAGCACTTTGGATCTAGTTGAAATGATAACACAATTTTATGAACCCAAATATCCAGCGGACCTAAATGAAAAGGTGGGTCAACTTGAAGGATACTGTCGACGGTTGGGATATCGGTCCCAAGTCAACTAAGGTTCTTTGAGAAGGGGAGATAGGAGACACGCCGAACAGAGCGAACAGCAATCAACGAGCAACAGGGAGACAAAGGGTTTTTATCCTGGTTCAGGCCTCTCAGGGGAGATAATAGCCCTACGTCCAGCCTTTCTTTATATCAAAGAGGATTACAAGAGAAAGCTCGACGAGACGAACAGGTCTCGGCGAGATTATGTGTGTATAAAAGAAATAATATGCGATCTAAGCTTCAATGCGATGATCTGATGCTTGGCCGATATTCGATGCCCCCCAAACGCCGTAGGGGCTTGGTTTATATAGTGTTGAGCAACCGACCTACCAGGGGATAATCGGGCCGGGCTAACCACGAGATCGTAACGAACTCATATACATGCCAAATTACATCCCGAGGTAGATAAGGCAAACTCCAATTCTTGGGGATCACGACGTCTGCTCCAGTCCGGGAAACCACGTCCGGGTCTTCACGTAGCCGTGCAGAATTCTTGTTCGAGTCGGACTCAAACATGAATCCTTGACCGTTACGCACCGTGCCAACCAGGAAGCTGTTCGGCAGGATGCATATGGGCCAGATAGAACCTTCCAGGGAGCAGGCCCTGGGAGGCTGCTTGATTGGGCCGTCAGGGAGTGTGCCATGGCAATGAGCCGTGATTTTATCCCCGACAGATACCCCTGGGCAATTTTTCTTCTCTCTTCTTCATTAATTCTCCTAGAATCTATCCCTTCCACCCTAATGAAAAAACAATGACAGTCGGATATCCACCCTAAGCATGGTATCCTTATCCGACGGTCAACATTATCTCTAGTTCCATGTTTTTCTTTTTCTCAAGGCGTACAATTTTTTGAAAAAAACTTTAAATCACGATCTCTTATAAAATTCATGAGAACTGGAGTTGAAATTTTATTTTGGGTATTTTATGATTCATACTTCATAAAGTACGTCTTTCTATGAGTAAATTGAATAAAAAAAACTCTAATAATTCAAAAAATATAGATTAAAAGTGCTTTAATTGTGTTTTATCTAAACTACTCTATAATTGAGCAGTTGGCCTAGATCCAACTACAAATCACATCCGTCTATTTCCTCAATCCATCATCCAACGACCATAATTTCTCGGAAGTTTGCATCAAGTATAGAGCACGGACTCTTGACTCGATATGTATAGACCACAGAATCTTACGCATAACTCGATATGTATAGACCACGGACTCTTGCCCATATATACATATACGTAGAGACCATGGACTCTTGACTCGATACGTATATATCACAGACTCTTGATTCGATACGTATATATCACACTCTTACGCATAACTCGATACGTATAGACCACGGACTCTTGCCCAAATCACATCCGTCTATTTCCTCAATTTATCATCCAACGGTCATAATTTTTCGAAAGTTTGCTATCAAGTATAGAACACAGACTCTTGACTCGATACGTATAGACCACGGACTCTTGCCCATAACTCGATATGTATAGACCACGAACTCTTGCCCATCCTGGTCGACAGCTTCCGCCGCGCGGTCCTGAAGTTCCGCAGACCAAGTCTGCACACCCTAGGGTCTCCCTTCAGTCAAGGGGAGAAACCAAAGAAGTTCCGCTGTCCCTTGATGATACTTCCAAGACAGTTTACTTGGGGGCCAATCTGAACCCCAAATAGGAAAGCGAGCTCATTGCCTTTCTCCGAGCTAATGCAGATGTGTTTGCCTGGGAGCCATCTGACATGTCCGAAGTCCCAAGGGAGGTTATCGAGCACAAACTGGCTATCCGGCCGGACAAAAAGCCTGTTCGCCAGAAGCTTCGTCGCTTTTCGGAATTCAAGCATGGGATCATTAAAGATCAGCTTGGCAAACTGCTCGCTGCCGGGTTCTTCCGCGAGGTTGATCACACCGAGTGGTTAGCCAACCCTGTCATTGTAAAGAAGAAGGACGGCAAGTGGAGGATGTGTGTCGATCACACAGATCTGAACGTTGCTTGTCCTAAGGACAATTTTCTGCTGCCTCGTATAGACCAGCTGGTCGATGCGACCGCGGATGCCCAGCTCTTGAGTTTTTTAAATGCTTACTCCGGTTACCACCAAATAAGCATCTCCCCCGAGGATGAAGAGAAGACTGCCTTCATCACCCCCTTCGGAGGCTTACAGTGTTTCCGAAAAAGAATTACTAAACTAATGTTGATCTCATTTAAGAACATAGATACAATTCTAATTATAAATAGCAAATTAGGGATTGATAGTACAAACATGAACTTGATTTTGCCATTGATGCGTTAGGAAGACATTGAATTTCTATGGAGGATCTCGTCCGAGGGCGGCTTTGACGTTATGAATTACACCTCTTCATATCGGATTTGAGTAGTTTTTAGGAGTCGACTGCTATCTGGCAGTGCTATTGACATGACTAATCACGATTGATAGCGCAAGACGTGGCTTGGGATCCGACGATTTTTACGTTTTAGCCACCTAGCCAAAGGCATATAGCGTAATTACCATTATTGACACGACACCCTAAAAGCGTGATCTCATAACGTTGCGCCCTTAAACTAATATTGGCAACAATGCATAGCCTATACCATAATAGGTCTAACGTGGGAGATTTCAGCCGGTGGCATCACTTCTCAATGTTTTTCAATTTTCATCAACTAAAAAAAAACAGAACAGAACAATGGAGTGTAGCACGGTCAGTGTACATCCAGGAGGTGGACACGCACGTACGCAAGGGCTGGGGGACGCATAGATCGACAAGATAAAAAGCTGGGGGCGTGCATGGTGGTCACGATCGATCTGTTGCATATCCTGCAGGCTGCAGCAGAGAGATGCTGCTTTCGGAGGGGCCTCATGCACCGATGGATCGGCGAGCACACGGTCACCTGTCTCTGGGGCTCTCTTCTTTTCTTCTTTCTTTCCCGGTCCTAGTCCTTGGAAGCAGGAAACAGCTGCAGTGCTGCGTCCGAGAGGGCGTCAGTTCAGGGCCAGGGGCATGCAGGCATGCAAGATGCAACCTGCGCTGCCAGATTGCCAAAGCGGTCAAAAAGAGGAGCAGGTGTCGAGCGCCCGTAGGCGCCGGACGATGCTCCTGGGCGCTGCAAAAGCTCGACGAATATCTGAGCGGGGCGAGGAGAACAAAGCCGTATAGTAAACGGTGTAAACTTGGGTGCGCCCGTGCATCGTGCTCCTGCTCAGCTCAGCAAGCGACGGCGACGGCGACGCATGTCTCGTGGGGAGGGAAAGAAACTACCCAACACTATGGAGTGAGTACTATTGTGCGATACTTGCATATAGCAAAAAAAACATATAGGTAGTAGTATCATGAAGTTTCTGATATTCCATGATACTACCGCCATCCAAAAGAAGGAAAAACATACAAGGGCTATATCTTTGGAACAGTATCAGCGAACATCACAGGTCTCACGATATAGGATACTCCACGATACTTACGATATACTAGTAACTTCGTGATGCCTGCTGTTTTTGTTCCATATAGCATCATGCAGCTGCTCTGCTTTGTGTTTTTTTTTTTCTTCGGTTTTGTTCTTACTCCATTGGTAGAAAATTATTTACGAGCAAACCGTCTCTGAACAAATGCGGGATCCATGCAGTGCGTTCATTGTACATTGGGGTGTTTGGATTGACGACGAGCAGGGAGGGGGCCTTATCGGCGCTGGAAGTTGAGGTGCTTGATCGCCAAGGCGAAGACGACGGCGAAGAGCAGGCAGAAGCCGGCCACCATGGCCGCGACGACGCCGAGGAACTCGTGCCTGAACCCGAAGTGCTCCTTGAGGAACTCCACCACGGTGGTGGAGCTGATGCCGTCGGCGAGCAGCAGGGGCTGGTCCAGATCGCCGAACTGGGAGGTCAGGAGACCGTACAGCGTCCACGACACCGGGTTGGCCCAGTAGTACCACCTCCACCACACAGGGATCCGCTGCATTAACAAACAAAAAAAGACAGTAAATCAACAATCAGTTGGCTGTGGGACACTCTAAATTTAATAAATTTGCTATAGGACACTGACAGTGTCAATGACATGTAGGCCCTGAAATCACATGTCCTTGACTCACAAGTGTCTTATAGTAAATGACATGAAATTTCAATGAGTGTGTAGAGCTGAGTAGATTGTGCAATATCTGCAAAATGATGGTAAATTAACCACAGGTGCTCTAGGATTTAAACTCATACCAGACTGTTCGATACAGAAATAAAAAAGGTCATTTTTAGAGGGAATACAATACGACATTGTAGGACAAAAGTTACTGATAGGCCTTTTCTTTATGGGGAAACTGATAGGTCTTGTGAAATCAGCAAGAGGACGTTAGGTGCAAATTATGGAGGCACTGTTTATCCCATGCATACCTTTCTTGGGATCATGAAACCAGAGAAGAGATTCCATAGGGTATAGAATGGAGCAGCAATAATAGGTGCAACCGTATGGTTCGGAGTGATGGCCGTTGTCATCATGCCATAAAAGGTGAAGTACAGCAAAGTGAAGTACATGAAAAACAGGTACCACAAGAATTTCACTGCTGTCCACTCAAACGAGCCCAGACTGTAGAAGATTGTACCGTAGATAAGTGACTGCACAAGAATGTAAGGGAACTCCACAGTGACCTGCCCCAAGAACACTGTGTTAGTTCTATTCATGATATGGTCATATTCTCAGGATACTGAAATTTCTGAGAAGAAAATACCAGAGAGAATGCAAAAGGTAATGCCGAGTACATCCCAGCAGCTCTTTCTCTGTATGATACGAATCTTTCGATGGAAATCACAGGTTGAACAGAAGTGGCGTTAGTGATTCCTATGAAAAGTACTGCCGCATACATGGCACCCATAGCATTGAATATATCATGTTGGGTCTCCCTGCAATTATAGAACGACACTATTTATGATCAGCCCACTGCAAGGATTTATATGTACAGGTATGCGGGCAAATTACTGTCACAACGATAAGTGGACATACCTCCTAGAGCCAAATTTCCAGCAAATTGTCCCAAACATCAAGGAAATGATGACGGTGTAGAAAAATCGAACTGCAGTGTATTGAGGATTCCTCCAGTATGATAGGTTTTGCTTCCACAAGCAAGCAATATACTGAGAAAAGAATGGTTGAGCGTACTTGGTAGCGAAGGCAAGTTCTTTTGATTCGCTGTTCGGTTTGCTCAGGACCTCAACAATTTCTTTGGTTTGCCTGAAATTCAATAACAAAGCATATATGAGTTGTGAAAAAATGGCTCTTAAAACTCATAGAGATTAAGAGGCATTGTGTTTACTGAAATAATTTGGATTGCCGATAGTATTCAGCAAAATCTACTCCAAGAATGTGCTCCATTTGAGTACTTGTGACCTCCAACATCCATGCAGCCGGATTATAGCCATCCCTGATTTTAGGCACTCCTGAAATTGCCTGCTTGTAAACTTGATGTAAGTAGAGACCTCCTTGTCTAATATTCTGTCAGTGTGAAAAACTCATTGTACAGAACATACCTCAAAAAACTCGACCAGATTGCGTGATTTGGAGCCTAAGGGACCAGCATATATAAGTTGCCCTCCCCGCTTCATAAACAAAAGCTGAGCAGCAGCATATGCATATAAGTTACTATAAGACAATGGAGGAATCTCATACTAGTATAACGATAAAATCATGTAGGTTCCATAATGTAGGATCAATGGAGCTTCCACAGGTAAGGCTGAAGGAAAATTGATTCCTAATTCACATCGTTGTTAAAAAAGATAATTACAAAAGATAATAATAACCTCATCAAAAGACTCAAATATGTCTATACTTGGCTGATGTATGGTGCACACAATTGTCCGTCCTGTATTAACAATATTTCGTACGGTTCTCATCACAATGGCTGCAGACCTAGCATCCAACCCTGAGGTAGGTTCATCCATGAACACAATAGAAGGATTTGCCACGAGCTCCACAGCTATCGTCAACCTTTTACGCTGTTCTGTAGACAAACCATTTACTCCTGGCAGGCCAACAAGAGCACCACTTAACGCATTCAGTTCAACAAGTTCCATTACCTCTTCAACAAAAACCTATGAAAAGAACCAGCAGGGATCAAAAAGACAAAATAGCAATGTCAGGTGTAGCCAAACATAGAACTTAGCCAGGCCTACCCTTTGGGTGTCAACATCAACATGAGAAGGCAACCGGAGGCATGCAGAGTATAGCAAAGACTCAATCACGGTCAAGCAAGGTGAATGCACATCGTTTTGTTCACAATAACCAGAGATCCTAGTGAAAGTCTCTTGGTTCTTAGGATACCCAGATATAGTGATGCTTCCTTCAATGAGACCTCCAGTCTTCCTGCCAGCTAAAACATCCATGAGGGTGGTTTTGCCAGCGCCACTGACTCCAACAAGTGCTGTTAGTATCCCTGGCCTAAATGCTCCAGTGACATCAACAAGCAACTGCAGGCGATTTTCTGCTATACCCTGCTTTTTCAATTCCTGCTAGCAAAACTGGATTATGAATGGATAGATTATATATCGCTTTGCTAACCAATTGCAGTCATACACATGAGCCATCTCTGACGTACCAATGGTACATCAACGTAATAGTTGATATTCTTGAAGCACATAGAAAGTGGTTGAAAAGGTAGCACCATGCCCTTCTGTTCCTTGAGATTAAGCCCTGGAACAGTCTCAATAAAAATGATTAGGAGCCACACTTAGTAAAAATGGTTGTGATGCAAGTACTGGGACCAAAATATTTCATTCATCTATGGTTACCATTTATTGATGTTGAATGCAGGTAAGATCTCAGCTCTAGGGCTACTCTGTCATTCTTCCTCCTGGAATCCTTGTGCCGAATTCCATCTTTGGACACAACAGCTTGTATATTCCCAATTGCTGCGTAAGAGAAACACTATCTGAGAATGGCATACTACTTTGAACATGTTCAAGCCGCCAAGGTCTTAAAAGTTAGCACAAACTTACGGTTGAGAAGTGTCAAGAACAATGTAAACAAGATATTCAAAACAAGGGCATAACCAAATAATGCTCCAACACCAATCCAAAACCAATATTTTTCCTTGAATAATCCATATCCAGTGAGTATCGCTTCACCTAATGTGATGTTCTGGTCTGCAAGTTGCTGCCATTGTTTAAAGCAAAATATAGCTGAGTATTACTAACAAAAAAAACAGCACAATGCAAGGTCAGTAGGAATTTTTATTTAGCAGAAAATAGCATATGTTCATAAGCATACTAATATATCTTACTCTTTAAGTAATTTAGGTATTCAGCATCATTGCACCCACAAATATCCATGTGTATATGTTCGTTGCATACAGCCAAACTAAGAAAACATCCTTAGAAGAGGATTGAAATAATGAAATCCAGTGTTACCTTGCTCCAAGAATGCCCATGGAATTCATTCACGGAAATAGCATTTTGCGCATACATCATAGGAGATACCCAATAACCCCAAATCCACCAGACAGGTATGCTTTCTGTTAGATATTCAGGAATTGTTTCCAATGTATTAGGTATATGATCTTGAAATATATTCTCAAGTAGTAAACAATGTCTCAGAGAAGTTTAACCTTTGGTTATAATGAATCCTCCGAGGATCATAACAACCAACAAAGCAAATGATCCAAAGGTGTTAGCAACTATCATATTTCGGCCCAAAGATGCCATGACTCGGAAAAGAGCCAAAGATGTTTGGTGCAGAAAGAAAAGCAGCAAAAATTGTCCCAGGAATCTGCAGACAACAAATTAAGATCAATTTCCATGTTAAAAAATCTCTCAAATTCTGAACAAGAAAAATGAGGGATGGCTGTATCAGTTACCTTGTAAATTGGGGATCATAACCAACCACGTAATATGTTACAAGTACCCACATTCCTGATTCAATAAGTGATGTTGGAACACTCAGGAGCCAAGAAGGAAGTGTGTATGCCCATGGTGGGTAAAAATGCAAGTCTCTGTGCTTGTAAAGAACAGGGAGCTTTGTGACCAATAGTGAGACTTCGGTAAAGCCGTTAAATAGAATCATCACTATTGCAAAATATAGGGCTCCCAGATAAATGATTCCATCATCAACTGAATCATGGTGCATTGTTGATCGGAAAAACACCGTCATTGTGATAAGGGCAACAAGTAGAAGCTGCCACAAAAAAAAGAAAAGATAACATTAGAATCTTTGAATGATTGTGGACGCAAGCTCAGACCAACTTCCATTATTAAAATATGCAATTACCAACTACAATCAACTTTACTGTATGTTAGTGGAAGTCTTTACCTATTGAATTTATGGCTAGCTGATACATGACATTAAGCATGCTAGGAGGGCATTTATGACAACTCAACACTTACCATTTCAGTGTGTTTAGAATTTGAAAGCAGCAATAATATGTTAGCAAGGCCATTATAGTCTTTTCTTACTATTCCTAGCTAGTGTTAATCCCTTTATTATGTATAGGGTAGGATTATGTGTCAACTGTTAAACAGTGTTAAAGCCGCAGGGTCATGTATTTATTTGATGTGGCATGGTGCTAGCGTGATAGATGCATCTCTTAATTGAAAATACCTGAATGAATTTGAAGATGTAGATGAATGAGTTCCTTTTCATCAGCAGACGCTGCCACTGGAAATTGGACTTGAGAAGCTCAAGCCTCTTGACACCATAATTTGATGTTGAAAGAGCGGCAGGATGATTACGATGTCTATTGTATGGCACAGCTAGCTCCTCATGCAACCTCTTACCAATAATAAATGTTTTAAAGGCTTCAGCAAATTTTGACACAGACACAAACTGGTAAGGATAATTGTAGTGGCACCAGTACTGTTGCTGATCTTTCTTGGACAAAACCTGCAACACAAGAAACATAAATATACAAGAAAAACACAGTTCGCATAAATTCAAAAACATAGAAGGAGTAGAACTTCCTACTTCTTGCAAAAAATCAGCTACATTTTTTCTTTCAGGGCACCTGAATCCCATAGCAGCAAAAAAATCAACAGCATATTCACGTGGCCCCTGATATACAATTTGGCCTTCAGCGATTAGGATTACATCATCAAATAGCTCGTAAGTTTCTGGAGCTGGCTGCAGCAGGGATATGATTGTGGTGCCATCCAAAGCATGGGTAGAATGCCTCAGATACTTGATAATCTGATACGTGGTTGCGCTATCAAGGCCAGTAGATATCTCATCCATGAACAGAACCCGAGCAGAACCAACCAGCAATTCACCTGCAAAAGCAACTAGTTAGTTGAACACCACAAGAAACACGAAATCTTGCAATTCTCCAGGTTCAACAACTGGCAGCACCAAATGTTCCTAATATAAATAGTAGTAGGATGCCACAACCTGTTGTTAGGCGCTTCTTTTGTCCCCCAGAGATTCCTTTGATCATCTCATCTCCGACAATGGTGTCGGCACAGATGTCCAGCCCTAAAATCTTGGCTAGATCAAACTTAGCAATTCAGAAATCTAACCGGAATCATGTAATCAAGATGTTATTAAAAAAAGAACGAGCATGTAGATGAAACTGTAAAAGGTTTAAAAATCAGTTTCCCATTAAAAACACAGAAACAACCATTTTTATTAAAAAAAAGCGTAGTCACACTAATAGTCATTTAGATGTAATATTTAAAAGGGGAATTCACACAAGAAACTAGGAAAGAATAAATTTGATCAACAAAGAATAATAGGATAAGGGCATAAGGCAAGTGCCGTAATATGAAAAAGCAAACATTTCAGGTTGAGCACAATTAAATAAACAAACGACCGAAAGAGGTACGAGACATACCTTCATTATATACTCTGCCACAAGACTTGTCTGCTTTCCGTCAAGAGCCAATGCCTGAAAAGCAAGAGTACAGAGTATGAACCAATCATCAGCGAGAAGTCCATACTTCCAATGCTAATAGGATGTAATCTACCTTCATGAATACATCAAGGTCCTCATCAGGCTTTATCCCGGCATTCTTCTCTCTCCTCAGAAGTTCGACAAGCATATCTGCACGTCAATTGATGTCAGACAGGATACAGTCAAGGAACTACACCAACGACATTGTGGTGCAGTGACCTACCATACTTTATCCCAACACCCTGACAGCGCCCAGCAAACTCCAGGGTTTCTCTGACCGTCATTTCTGAAGCATGCCAATCTTGCTGACTCACATAAGCAGAGGTCCGTTGAGGCACAAATTCGTTTAGATGGTGGCCGTTGTAAGTAATGTTCCCAGACATCTACAATAATCGGGTTATAGTAATCAGTAAAAATACAGGGTCTTTTTTTTACTGCATATCGCACCATGTTCGATAATCTCATTATACATATCAGATTGGTTGCGGCATAGAAAAAATATTCTAATACGAGTGAGATGGGCTTTTGATCACTGGTTACAAGCTAATGGTTTACACAAGTTACAAGTTTTGTCATCAAGGGATAGACACATCAGTGGTTAAATGAGATCAGATAGGGAAAACTTGTTCATCTTTGAACTGCAAGAACTGAAGAAAGAAAGCAATTTAATTGACATAATATGAGACACCTTTAGTCCAGGACCGAGCCGTCCTGCAAGGGCCAGGAGCAAGGTGGTCTTCCCAGAACTTGGAGGACCCAAAAGCAGTGTCATCCTACAGCAACAGAAAAATAACCGGTTAATCTTAGCCTATCTGATGGGCCAGAAAGCAAAAGCTTCTGTTCAACTGTACCTTGATGGACGAACAATCCCACTAATGTTATCCAATATCGGCAATTTTACTCTTCCCCCTCGGTAGATCCTCAGATGCCTCAGAAATGTCTTCCAAAACAAATAAAAACAAAAGCATGTCAAGATCTAGGATCTACTATCTGTGCAGCCTCTGTCAGGAACTCACTGGAAAGACGGCCTCTAGTGAGCTCTGGCAATTCGTGAAGGACCACTTAGAGATCAAAATCCCAGCTTTTAACTCACGGTAAAACTAATGTATTTACATAAATTACTGCTTGACGGACACATTTTAACGGAAAGGGGCGATTTCGCTGCTGTGGATCACGGGCCAACCTCTGTCATGTTGCATATGAAGTTTGGGATGGTGGGCAGCGCCCTGCTCCCGACATGCACGTACGCGTCCACCGTCAGATCCTCGTACCTCACCTCGATCTTGGGGAACTCTATCTGCACCCTGCAGCGCCCAGAAACGAAGAACAATACAAAGGAATGAGGATTCAGTCCAGATCCCAGAGACGGAATTTACCAACAAGTGAAAGCAAATTCTTTTTTTTTTTACTCCAAACCATGATCAGCATAGCGAGCTGGGCAAATCAGGCTGAAACTACTAGTAGTCTAGCAGCATAGTGGCATGTTGATACAAACGCCTGGACACTGGACACTGGGGACTGAGCATTGGTCAGGCTTGAGGCAAGCCAGGCCTGCGGGGCCCATGTGTCAGCCGCTCCAACCATGCGCTTCTGGAAGCTTCGCTCACAGAAGAACACGGCGGGTGTACCAGTGGCCCCCACATGTCAGCCAATGCAGCAGTGGGTCCCATGGGAGACAGCGCCACCAGGGAAAGCGCTTCTAGAAGCTTCCACGCGAGCTCCACGCCGCGCACCCTAGCAAGCGCTTCTAGAAGCTTCCACGCAAGACGACGATGACGCGATGCTGGCTGCGAGGGAGGGAATGCACAATGTGTGTCCGTGTGCTACTCACGCGTCGAAGCGGCTGCGGATGCGGCGGAAGAACTGCTCGGCGTCGCCGGAGTCGGCGAGGAGGCGGTCGACGAGCGCGGTGCGGTCGCCGGAGGAGAGCCCCGCGACGTCGACCTCGCAGAGCGCGCCGTCGGGCCCCTCGACCTCCCCCGAGGCGGCGGCGGCGGCGGGCGACCTGAGCAGGCCCCTCCTGGCGCGCGCGACGGTGGGGAGGCGCTGCAGCGCGGCCCACCGCAGCGCCTCCTGCTCGTCCTCCGCCTCCCGCCATGACCCCGACCGCGAGAACGCCGCCTCCGCCGCCCACATCGCCCCCAAACCCTAGCCACCCCCTCCTCCCCTCGCCGCGGCGCAGTAAGTGCTGGCGGTGGCAGGGTGGGTGGCGAGTGGTGGTGGGGGGATTTAAGGAGGGGCGTACTGGCTCTGGCCATGGCGCGCGACGACGGAGAACGGGGTGGATCCACCGACTCGCCGCATTAATGGCGCACCTTCTCCCTCCTAGTCCCTCCCTCCCTCTCTTCGCGCTCTCTCTCTCTCTAATCCTTGGGAGGTTAGCGGAAGACGGAAGCCGGGAAGGGAGGGAAAGTTCTCACTGTTCGGTTTCCCCGGGTTGGGCCCTCCCTACGAGAGGTTTTCGCCTATGGGCCTCATTCCGGCCTCTTTTTACCATTTACCCAAGAGATCAGGCAGAGCTAATTGCTATGGGTGGGCATAAAAAACCGAAAAACCGAACCGGATAACCGAAATTTTTAGTGATTCGGGTTTTTGGTTAGAATTCGGTTTTTATTTCCATGCTATTCGGTTAATATGGTTCGGTATGGGTTTTAGAATCCAAAAACTGATTAAACCGAAATTATGTGTTAGGTTAGAAACACGTGGCAACACAGCAGTGAGGTTCATAATTTTATACGATGTATGTTTGATTTTTATTCGATTCACTGTTTACTTGTTCTATATCTTATTTGTGTTGGTTTGTTATTTTTATTGTTTTGAGCATACGATAGTGTAGTTTATGGAAAGATATTTAAATGATATGTTAGTTTATTGTTTGAACATGATATTTCGGTTAAAAATCGGAAAGAACCGAACCGAAATATTTTGTTTTACATGGTTTGGTTTTCTATATTTTTATGATAAATTCGGTTGCCCATTTTTCAACAATCAAAATTTCAAGAAAACGAATTAACCGAATAAACAGAATGCCCACCCCTACTAATTGCAATCACTGCTAATTAAGTAGGCACCTCATCAGAGAGAGAGGAGAGGGTAGAGAGAGATGAATGCAGCTGGGTCCCTCTCTCTTGGCAGTGTCCGGGCCGGGCAGAGACGCCAAGGCCATGTGTTAATTGACATGGACCCTACGTGTACGTACAGCTCGCTCGATGCGACGATGGTGCAGCTGGCAATAATAAGAGAGGCGAGGCCGCCAAGGGCGAAGGCATTCATACGGCCTCCTCCAACCGTAATTGCTCGCTGCCATCAAACTTCAGCCATATGATCAGTGGATGCAGTTCGATCACCGTGCAGTCCGTGCTAGCTTAATTAGCTTCAGTCTTCTGATCAGTGGATATGGTTAATCACCGATCATCCCATTTGATGTATAGTGTAAAGTGTATTTGCTGTGTGGTGCCATGCAAGGCAGTGCAGGCCACGTTAATTCGCCCTTATTAATCACAGCTACAGGATTTGCATGGAAGCATCTGCCGGTGTGCAGTAGCCTACAGGGAGCCCCTACCTTAATTTGATCCATCGCGATAACGATCCTTGTCGTCCGCACGAATGATTATACACTGAACTGGGCTGTTCATGTGCAGATCTAGCAAGGCAAGATCGATCGATTAACGACGTCATTGTGGAGATCTGAAAGTCCCAAAGGTATCTGCATTGGGCAAACGATCAGTTTCTGATCCTTTTCTTAATGTGCAGCTGGAAGAGGAAGGCAGGCGCATGCATACTGATACAGCAACATATCAACGCCCTGCCTGAAGTGAACTGAAGTGAAGATCAAGCCTCCAACGAGCGCAACAAACAACAACCATTGAGAGCATCACCAGCAGCAGGTTCCCTGAAATACTATTGCTAACAGTTTTCAGTTTATATGATCCAGCAGAGTCTCTGTCTTAGTCTCTAAATTTAGAAACCTCCTTCATAATCTCTATATATAAAGACTGTCTATACGATCTGTCGTATCTTTTGAAGTACAGAGATTCTTCTGAATATGATGAAAATATAGCGAACAAACAATGATTTAAAGAAGAGATATAGAGAACGAAATACGTTTATCCTTTGAAAGCCCGAAGGAAAGCGCACGCAGATCAGTGGGAGCATTGATCCTGAATCCTCTTTACCACGGGAGTCCGGTACTGCTGCCCGCCTGACACTGATTGAATCGGATGGATGAATGGCGTGCAGTTATGGCCGGAGTTGGTGTGCGACTGCGTCGACGTGGGGTCTTGGGACCATGCGTATTGACAGCGCTGGTCATTGGGGATCACCTCATATTCACATGGCCTGGCTATCTAGCTAGCTTTGCGAGCGATCTCACAACTGGATCGCTGCTGTCTACTGTCAATTCTCTCGGGGAGAAGAGGTTGGCAGCTGAGAGATGATGAGCGTAGGTCGTTCATTTTCATCGATTTCTATGTATCGCGCGGCACGGGTGTCGCAAGTTTTATGGCTGTGTACGCCTCTTTTTTTAATAAACAGGGCAGACGCTTTGCTGTTTCATTAAAAAAACATTGTACGCGGTACAAGAATCTAGCCACAGTTATGTAATACAAGGCCACAGACAACTACATCTAGGCAAGAGGGAGCACCAGGCTCTAACTACAAACATCATCTCTAATTGTCGCAACAACGGAGGATGGTTGAAGCTCGACGTTATGAAAGATGTGTTTATTTCTCTCCTTCCAAAGGTGCCAAATGGTGCCGCAATAGTGCTCAAGGGGGAAGTAAACGAGGTAGTTCTCCAAGGGGACACAACGGAGACGACTTCCTAGGGGCCTCCGATAAGGATGACGTCGGTAGTGTGCACTAGGTCACGACGGTCATGGAGGTGGCAAGCTGCTAAGTATACAGGGAGCTCTTCTAGTGCTGCCTCCATCTCCACAGAGGCAGGAATGATTCTCTTGGAGCGGCACAGTGGGATTTGTAGGCACAGCCATGGTTGGGGTGGGAAAAGCGGAGCTAGGGAAAGAGCCTGCACTCCAAAAATTTGTGCCCAAAGCGCTTGCAGCAGAGACAAATGGACGAGGTCTCTGCAATTTGCTGCCATATGGCCCCAAGAAAGGTATGAAAGAAGTGGATGAGGTGACGAGTAGCACCGGAGTAAGGGCGGCCATAACAAGGGTTGGTGGTGGAGTAACTACAGAAACCAGCGGACGTGGAGCAAGCAAGACTAGCGTGTAGCTCCGTCACTACAGACTAGAGGGAGTAGGAGGAAATTCGAGTTCGATGGCATAGGGAGAAGTAGCTGGAATGCACTGAAGATCCTTCTGCCATAGCATTGCCATCAATGGGGGGACGCAAGAGGGTGCTCGCAGCAGGAAGGTGCTCAATTACGATGTCCAGAGGGAGGTAGATTGAGGGAGTAGTGGTATTATCTACTCGAGGTAAATGCCATATCCAGAGCAAAATTCAGTAGAAGCGTCCGATAAGGATGACGTCGGTAGTGTGCACTAGGTTACTAGGTCACGACGGCTTGAGGTGGTTGTGTGCACTAGCAAAATTCGGCAGATCCATCCCTACCCCTGAGGTGGTTGTGGCCCATGTTGTCGGCGGCTTGAGGCACAAGCGTCGGGGGAAAAAGATGAGAAGAGGAGGTAGGGAAGCGTTAGTGCAAGTGGAGGCACGTGCAAAAGGCGGGATCAGGGGGAAGGAGGCGAAGGTGGCGATGAGGTAGCCAACGGTGACAACGGAATAAGGAAAGGTAGGGTTGTGTGTGTGTGCGCGCGCGCATGGTGTGTGTGTGGAGGGGGACCTACCTGGGTCGGCCATATGTAGACTTGCGTATGTCTCACAAACAACGTAGAGTTTAGAACTTTGTTCCATTTTTTATAAAAAAAATAGATAATAAAAAAATACGGAGATCGAGCCAGAACAGTTGTTCGTAAGAAAAGTGCTAGGAATCAATGTTGTCCTAAATGTGGCCAGATCATGTAAACCTATTTTGCAAAGGGGCCCGAGTATGCGTAGCTGTGGCGCTGTAGTTGGAGTAAGTTTCAAGTACTAGTGTCAGCCAGAAGATAAATATTCCCTTTATTTGCCTTGCTGTTCTTCGATGCATGCTCCTGTTGAGCCATTGATTGGTTGATCCATTCATTTATATTTCACAGTGGTTGGCATTAGCAGGACGTGAATATATGCATCTTTGCATGATGCATGTTGGTGTTTGCTCCACCTCACTAGTTTAATTTCTTCCTAAATTTTGATTGTGACACAGGAACAGTACAGGAGGGGGAGGGCGGGGGTGGGGTGGGGTGGAGGCTGTTTTTGGACCCTGCAGATTAGCCTACTGGCCTGCTCGCGGAGTTTTTATGGGTTAGTTGGGGCTTGGTAGTGGTTGACCTGCTTGCTGCATCTGCATATCACTGCAGTGCTCTGCACTGTATCATCAACTTGCCCAAGAATTTGAGCAACATGTACATAACAATTAGATGGCATGAGAAGGCACCCTAATAGGAGATTCCAAATTGATTAGTGTGGCAGCAGGGGGGAGAAGCACCCCATAATTCAGAGACTTCAATGCATTGATGTCCTCTTTGATTCGTGGTTTGATTTGATTTTGTTCGATTGAGTCAAAATTTATCATTTTTGTGCTGACCATCTAGCATAACATTTTGTAATATTTGTTGGGAACTTTGTGAGTTTTTTTAAGATCTCCAAAATATTTTTTTAGTCTTTTCATGTCTTTTTTAAAGGCTCTTAGAGCATCCCCAGCAGGGCCTCTAAATTTTCCTCTATCGCTACAGTAACTGCTACAGTAACTGCTACAGTGCAGATTCCCTCTCACATACATCAAATTCCCTCCTGCTGCATTTGAAATTTTTTGAAATAGAGGCCTGTTTAGGGGGCCTCATGGGGATGCTCTTAACTTTTAACTCCCTTGTTTGTTCAACTTAAATTAACTTAAATTAAATTAAATGGAATTTTGTTATTTTGTATAAGCCAAATGATGTAATACTTTAATATTCATTTTTCGGTGTTTTAAATAGCTATTCTTACAGTTCATAAAATATATTTTTTATAATTTTTTGAACTCTTTAAAACGTCTTTTGAAAGGTCACAGCTTTTTTATATTAAAATTTTCAGCAACTGTCAACTCAAACAAATAGGGTTTAAATCGAACTGAATCAGACAGCGAAGGGAGGAGGGTCTGAATTGCGTCCGCAAATCTACAATTGCACTGAAAGGACAAAAGTGCAGTGCTTCACCTGCTTTCTTCTGCAACCATTTATTACTCCTACTAGCTAGCCTTTCTTTGAATGCTGGCCTGACATGACATGAGGCGTCCTCCTCGCCCAAAACGAATATCCTATATCTTGACTATAGTTCATCTGCTCTCATTTATATTGCACCAATGCTCTCGCTAAGCTGAATTCTGACAATTGAAGGTGGTGTGATCATCGTTGCCTGCTTGATTTTTTCTTGTCAGAGTCCACCGAT
The DNA here is from genome assembly GCA_005191435.1 of Raddia distichophylla. Taxonomy (NCBI): domain Eukaryota; kingdom Viridiplantae; phylum Streptophyta; class Magnoliopsida; order Poales; family Poaceae; genus Raddia; species Raddia distichophylla. Next base: position 7,283,432 of record SPJY01035639.1, on the reverse strand, counting down.
TTCTTCGACACTTTAGTACATTGATACACCCCTTTGAGACTAGCATATCTGGGGTTGCTTAAGTTTAATGGAAAAGAGAAACAACTTGTCTTTTTTAGTCCAACCTTTTATTGTCATGAAGCTTTTAAAAACTTTTAAAAATAAGGGACCGACTAATGAGCAGGCGCCTGCGCGGGGAGGTTTTGCGCAGGCGCCTGCTCCCTTCGCTCGCGCGCAGGCGCTTCGTGCGCTCGCCGCTTGAATATGCATGCACATAGAAAAATTTCACTATCGCAAAACATTTTTTCAATAAATGAAAATGTGGAAAACAGTACAAATTTTATGGAATTTTTTGCCCCTGCACGATTTCGCAAATTATACGACCAAAAAATCTCTCGACGTGAAAAATAGAAAACAAAATAAGATTTATAATAAATAGAAAACAAAATAATCTATAATAAACGGAAAACAAAATAAATCTATAATAGATCAAACCTCGCGCAAAAAATTTTACTATCGCAAAACATTTTTTCCATTAAATGAAAATGTGGAAAAACAATAGAAATTTTGTGGAATTTTCACTAATTGAGTGCTAATTAAATAAAAAATAGCAAAAAATTCAAAAAAATAAAAAAAAATAGAAAAATATTTAAAATGGGTTGATTAGGATTTTAGAAGAATTATAAAAAAAAATTATACGCAATTTGGACTCCAAATAAAATAGAAATAAAAAAAATTTAATGGAAAAAAATGAACCTATACAACGTGACTGCCGTGTGACTGCAACGGAGGGCATCGTGCAGGCGCCTGCACGATTACGCCCGCGCAGGCGCCTGCGAAATAGCCAAAGCGTAAAAATAATATAAGAAAACAGGTCATCTTTGAGAAGCGGGTTTAGATTTTAAAAAACGTCTCGAAGTCTAATTTAAACATTCAGCTCATTTCAACTCATTTAGCTTAGCCATTCATCCACTCCCAAGTCCGACCATGCTAGGGTTTACTTGATTTGCAGCCTAAGATTACCATGAATCTTGTTTATTTCAGTGTGATGCGCTGCGAAGATGCTGTCATTTTCATGGGCACCCTCGACGTTTGGGAGGCAATTGATGCGCCGCTAGTGTACATCCCTCTCGCGCCTTTCCAGAAAAGAAAAGGAATAGAAAAATTGCTATCATAAAACGGTGTTAATGTTTCAAGCCGATCACATGTCGCTGCGATCGATCGGTGTACGATGAAAGGGGCAGGGTGGGAGAAGAAAAATATATATGAGAGCAATGTGACCAGCAAAAGACAGCAGATAGTGATACTGCATATATGGACCGGAGAAACCAGCCCCCAGCTCCGAATGATGGGTCAGTATCATGAGATAAAATTGTGAAGAAATTTGCAAAAAATTGCGGGATCTGAAGTTGACAGAACATTAAATTATGGCAGCAAGTAATGCTGATTCTACCTGAGTGAGTACAGTAAATTTTGCTTTAGGTGTTGTTCTTTTTTACTGAAAATATAATTCGAAAATGTTGTTGACCCTTGATAAAGGGCTTGAGGAATTCAGAAAAAATGTTAAAAATATTTTAGATTTTTGGAGAAAATCCACCTAAGAACTTATAAATATTAGGAAGGCACTATTAGACAGGCGCTTGCAATTTCAGCATTTGTGCAGACACATGCCGCGTATATGCATGCACACCTCGCGCAAAAAAAAAATCCACTATCGCAAAACATTTTTTTTCCAGTAAATGAAAATGTGGAAAAATAGTAAAAAATTAGTAGAATTTTCACTAATTGAGTGCTAACTATTAGATTAATCCAGATACACCCAAGATCCAACGGCCGACAGCGGCACCTGCGTGTTTGGCTAGCGCCGCCGTAAAAATTATTACAAATTGCTATTGCTTTTACCTCGTAAAAAATAACAAATTTCTGACATTAACTTTTAATTTAAATTTAATCTATACTATTTCATTCCGATTACATGAATATTCGTGTCAGCACTCAGCACCACTGGTTCAAGAAAACACATGCAAAACGCTGTAGTCGTTTTTTTTTCGTTCTTTGAACGGGAAACGCTGCAATCAGTTGTTTTTGGTTTGTCAGAAATGGCTACTCTTTTTTTTAGAGCAGAAATAGATACTCTTGATTTGTCAAGTATAAGAAACATCACTAAGCAGTTTCCAAGCTTACAGAAAAACGCTAGAAAAGCCAAGAAATCCGTAGACAGGTCGAACAAAACAACGTCAAGAACAGCTTATTGTTGTCATGTTTATTTGTGTACAATTTCTGTCATCAGTAATATGAGGAAAAAACGAAAAGGCGATGAAGTACTAAAGGATTTTAACCCTATTTATGAAATGGATAATTTCATAAGCTGGACGACCTTTATTTTGCACCAATTCTAACTCCACCAAATGCCTTTTCTATCGGGCAGCTCCAGCATGGTGCAATTTTCTATGATATAAAAACTCCCAACTTTTCTGATAATCATATGTATTCATGAAAATATGGCCATTTCCTAATCTTGAACCAATCCCGAAGAATTGAGATCATCGAAAAATTGGACCTGTGTTAGTTTTGCTAAGATCCAATGGGCTGTTACTGTACCATTCCATCACTCACCAGTTCTTGCAAACCGCGCGCTAGTCTCTCAGCAGCGAGCCTTGTCTCTTCCTCCTTCAACCCTCCGAAGGACACACGGATGTATCCAGGACTACCACAGGCACTCCCAGGGATCACACAGACCCCGTGCTTGTTTGCAAGCCATCTGACAGCTTCAAAATCATCTGAGCAGTGATCGGGCAGTTTTGCCCAGAGGTAGATGGCACCCTCCCCACCCTTGACAGCATCCTCACCAAGTGGAGACATTGCTTCCACAAGCAACTCGCGGTTTTTCACAAGATCTTTCACCTTTTCCCTGATCCACTCTGGACCGGCCTCTAGTGAGTAGAGCGCCAAGTGCTGCCCGATGATCGAAGCACATATGGGTATGTTGTCTTGCACTTTGAGGAGCTGCGCGTGGAAACCTTCAACTTCACTTGGATATGCAATCTGCAGTAGCCAGTTCATTAGCTCTTGTAAGGCTAACTGAGCATTGCATAGTATTTTTCCCCCAAAAAAAAAAAGAGGATTGCAGAGTGACACGGTTACTACTTACTAATACTGCATTCAGTGGTCCTGGATATGGGTATAAAGGCAGTTAAGTGCATGAGGGAAGTGTAAGGGCATGCCCAATGCTACCCCAACTTAGGGTGGACCTAGCACTATTCATCATTTTTTTCTTCTCTTCTATTTTATTCTATCGACACTATTCCTCACCCAAGTCGAGGGCTTGAGGCAGCATTGGCACTGATCTAAGAAACTGAAAGAACTCAATATTGACTCGTAAAAAGCTAAAACCAGCAATTTCAGCCTGAGTTAAAATTAACAAAGAGAAGGCACGCTTACATATCCTACACGCCACCCCATCATTCCATAAGCCTTTGAGAATGAGAAGAGGTTAACAATGTGATTATCCTCTAAGCAATAGTGTTCCATTTCATCATACATAAAGTATCTGCAAAACAGCAACGAAAATTGCAACTCAGCTCAAGATAAAAATATAAGAACAAGCAGCATGCATATTAATTTACAGGAAGTATGACAATAGCCACTTTCATGTGCTTCGTTGACTCTAAAATCAAGAATATTTCATCCAGTCTAATTCATTTTAAAAAAGATGAATTTTCACAGCAAATTTGAATTTCATTCTTTATGCTAACATTTTAAATGTGAACTGTATACATGTGCTGTAAAATACAGCTTATAAAAGCTAACATTTTAAATGTGAACTGTATACATATGCTGTAAAATACAGCTTATAAAAAAAGTCAGCCAGAGAATCCCTGTTTCAAAAAAAAAGTCAACCAGAGAATTGAGCTTTTCCATGTGACACCTTATTGGAAATTTGATATGAGTCTAACATTAAAATCGCAGTTACACATGTGTATTAATCATCACATGGTTACAGATGTCAAAATAATAAAATTAATAGAGGTGTATTAATCTTCTCAAAAGAAAATAGTAGTGTGCTAATACATCGCAGTTTCATGAGTCTAATATTTGCTATCATCAGTCCAATTCAGAACAAGGACATAGCATCTTCAAACCCAACATAGGGTAAGTACATGGAAAAATAAGATCACTTATTTCTTAATTATTGAACTATTGAGCCAGTCAAGAAAAGCAAGACCTGGCACGCCATATAGAACAGTGAGCAATGAAAGAGTACTGATCACCTGAGCAAGAACTAAAGACAGATTATGTTTTCCAATGCCAAGAAGAGACGATAAAATTTGGTCAAAAAAAAGAAAAAACGATAAAATATGAGTTGAAGGTTACTAGATTTCATGACCTTTTCAACTTTCCTTCTCTTAGGTATAGACTCTAGTCCTCAGAGTTTAACTTTATCCAGAGACTTTATAGATATGGTTAATGGTGAGTTCGATTTTGTACTTCAGCTGTTGCTGAATTGCATTTCACATACTGATTCTTTATTCCTTCTGGTATATTACAAGAAGTTTAATGCCAGCACAAGCACATTCAAGATTTGTATACCTCTTCATTGCATAAGCTGTTTAAGAGAGGTTGTCATCCTGGACTCAATTTCAAGAAGTCAGGGATGGTTGTGTAATTGCTTATAAAGATCTGTCCTATTAAACTCTTAACTATAATTTCAGGTTTTCATATCCATGTGTTTCTTCAGTTCATGAATAGTTTCATTATTACAGTTCTTTAAAAAATGCTTTGAGCATGAGGAAGGAGGACTGAGGAATTTAGCAGAGAACAAATGCAAAGATACACAGCTGCATTGTTCATAATTAACTTACTCATAGGTGTTGTCAACCACAAGCCATACACCAGCATTTCTGCACAGGTCTGAAATTCTCTGAAATGAAAATGCAATATTAGGAAATAGTCAACTACAACTCCAAACATGTGTAAGTGTTCGCATGTATGACAGGGAGGGAGGGTGAATGAAATGACCTGGAGCATAGGCTTGGGTATAAAAGCTCCGGAGGGGTTTCCCGGATTTACAACAGTAACAAGTTTAGGGATAGGGTTGTTTTCTTTCAGAACCTTCTCTAACCAATCTGCATTTATAAGACATAATGTAAAATATGCCTCCGTACTGAAATAGTTTCCAATTAACCGGAATATAATCTGACCACATGTATAGATTGCACAGCAATGCAAAGGCCTGCGTCTTCACTTAATGGAACAATCCAAAGACTCATTACTATTATGAATGAATAATTTTGTGCTAGGTACTTATCAACTATCAGTGAAGCAGAAGCTCCAAAAACTGGCAGTAAAATGAAATTTGTTTATTTTATGTTACACTATAGATGTAGTCATCTTACCAACATCAGGATGAAGAGTCTTGGGATCGCTTGCACCAACTAATATGTCAGTGACACCTGTCATCTGGAAGGACATGTAGGCATTGAAGTAATATGGTGCAAACATGACAACTGAATCCCCGGCATCACAAAGGGTGAGAACCAGATTTACAAAAGCCTGTTAAGAAAAACAGATGTAAGATCACTTCATCTGACCAACCTAGATGGAAAACAAGATTTAGGTGTAGCAGACATAAAGGAAAGCAAGAGGGTATCTCATTTGCAACTAAAAGGTGGAAAATTGGGGAACAAAACCTATAATCTGACGGCCAAACACAGAAAAAGGTAGAGGCTTGAACAGATGGGAAGTGTGTCTTTTACCTGATTTGCACCAGCGGTGACCATAACCGACGACTTGGTTAGCTTATTCTCTCTGCGCATCTGCAATCAATTCAATAAATATCAGGGGAAAGTTATGCTAGCAGTTCATAATGCCACCAAGACGACAAGTCAAGGACCATGTTAATAAGAACTGATTTATGCAATACTAACCAGTAAAGCTTCTAAAAGGTTTTAAAATCTTATCACAATAGGCAACAAACAGTAGAACCAAATTGGAAAATAATTCTACAGAAGGGACCACTTAGGATAAAAGGTGCTATAAAAGATACTCAAAGGATGAATGGTCTCACGATTTTGCTACCAAACTGTTACTAACAACAGCATTGCACAGGAAGTCCAAGTGATATTTTATAGTTATCAACCCCCTGATTTTACCCACCGGATTTTCGTAGTAGTCACCAAAATTATTCTTTTCCTCAGTTGATGAATAAAGATAGTTATTATGAACAATGCATATTATTTCCCCCAAACATAACTCATACTCCAATCAGCTACAATAAGATGAGTATGACAAACATATTTTCTGGAACCTTTTCTTTAATACAATTATTTTTCTGAATATTGTGTCAAGTATATATGGATTCAGATATTACTCTTAGCATTAGGATCAAGTTTTGTAGTAAAATCATCTCAAATAATACTCCTCCATTTCACTATATTTGTTCACACCCACCATTACGCATAGACTAAGAAAACACAAAATCAAGTGAAAAGGTGCATTATAATGACTATGCTACCTCTAATAAATGAATTTGGATGGCTGCACACATGAATTTGATTGGTTGCATGCATTTAAACTTCATTGGAAATAACAATTGACTAGCTTTACCATTAAAATACAGCATAAAGTATTCTTGGTTACCACAATGGACAAACAATTTTAAAACGGATGCTCCCGGGACCAGAGACAAATATAGTGAAAGGGAGGGGGTAGTAAAGGGTTTAGCAATAGCCACATGGGTGGCACAAGTTACTAGAAAGCTACATAATCTAATGTGAAAGAAATATATACTATCTCTGGTCGCAAATATTTGACGCATTTGACTTTCCAGCCTCCAAAGCACAACTTTAACCACTAACTACCATAATAGTTTACTTATAAACTTATTAAATTTTTAATATTATTAAAGTACTTTGGAGCAATTCTACGCATACTATTTTTATGTATCCAATCTAAATATTTTAACAGATATTTATACCTCAAGTTTCAAAGATTTGATCGGCACACATCTCAAACATCAAATATTTGTGACCAGAGGAGTAACCCAAAGAAAAGAAGTACCTTCTCGAGAAGTGCTTCTCGAAGTTCAGGAATGCCATCGTCAGAGCCATATTTACTGATTGATGGTTCCCATACAATTTCTTTGACCTTATTCAAAGCTCGCTCAGGAGGTTGCCAATAAACAACTCCCTACATTCAAGATATACATAAGCTACGAAAACAGTCAGAGCAATTTTGGGGCAATACCACGTGATATGATATTGCGATCGTGTTGATAGGAGGCTAGTAAGCACGTTTGTCATTACAAATAATTACAAGTATTTTTCGCTTCATCAGTTCATTAGAAAAGGCATTTTTTAGATAATGGAAAATAGCATAAGCAATTAAGCGTCGTTTCTAGGAACTAACCAGTGCAGCTTATCAACTTCCATGCTTGACAGATACTTGTATTATAGATGAAATAATGAAAACGGTTTGATCATTTTATTGCAGAAACATCGGGAAAATTGCAATATAGATGATCGCTTAATCAATCCATTTTGTTTCCGTTTTGACTCTCTCTTCACAAACAAATGCAAGCATGAAAATGCCTGCGCCAGCCGCCAATTAACCTTGTATCACTCAAACAAGGCTCATCAGGCATGAGAATTGTGGGCAGGTACCTGTGCAAGCGACATGACACCTTTGGTCCCTCGAAGCAATTCTTGTACCTGAAAAGGAGAACCAGAAAGAACTCAGCAAACAAAGACCAAAGAAATTGGGAGGGCAAGATGCGATTTTGACCCGTAGGGCAGGAGCTTTCTATCACCTTAACCATGACCGGCGCTTCCGTCTCCATGGCCCTCTTCGCCAGCTTCCCGAAGGTACCCATGCCTCCTCCTCCTGCTACGCCCCTCCAAGACCAAAGAACTGCTGATTTAGGGGACAATCCAGCCAGAGATCCAAGAAGACCAAAGAACAGAGGCAACCCCAAGAAGCAGTGGAAGGAGGGGGAGTTAACAATTCCGAGATAACCAGGTCACCAGCTTATCCCGAGCTCACAACTCACCCTCCCTCTAGTCCTCTACCCAGTCAGCCTCCCAAAAAAACAAGGCAACATCTAAAGACGAAGGCACAGGGCAAAAAATGGCCAAAGATTCGGCTTTTTTTCACTGTTCTTTCTTATCGTTCTTTTATTGTCTCTTTCTCTGATCTTTTGGCTTATTACGTTACAGGAGTGGTGGGGGGTGCCGGTGCCGGCGTAGTTGGAGGATAAGCATTGAACGCATGGATAAAAAAAATGCTGCGTCAAAAAGGGGAAAGCTTTTAGCATGAGAGAGCAATAAAATTGCGTTTTTAATATTGATTTGCTCTGCAAAGAATTTGGCAAGATAATGGGCAATTGATACTGGGAAGATTCCTGGAGGAGGTGACGCACGTACCAAAATCTTGTCAAAATAATGATGGACGTTTGAGTCTTGTGAAAATAATGCCCATTTGGTGGACTAAAATCATTTTTTAGGGGTTCATATATATGCTTAGTGTGAGAACTAATGAAGGTTGGTGGTGCTGCCTTCCCTTCCTCTCAGGCATGTAAGGAGGATCTAATAAACACTGTAATGGTGGTTGTTAATAACTTAATATAGTGTCATTGGCGTCTGGGAAGGGAGCACACACTTTTGCAAGTATAAAAAAACTCTCGAGGAAAAGGAGGCTAATTTTCTAATAAAAAAACTCTTGAGGAAAAGGAGGCTAATTTTCTAACTGGCACACACAAATGCTCCACACCACTGCACCAGAGAGATCCTCACTTTTTGAGAAGAAACAGATCTAGAGACAGTGGAGAAGAATCAAAGAAACGCAAATATATCTCCGATCAGAGCCTTTTGAAGGGAGATTTTAGTAGTATAATCCAGTTCCAGATACAGACAAAAAGGCTCGGAGAGGGAGGCAAGGGCACCCATGCCTGCATGGTCGGACCTGGGAATCCCGGATCGGCACGCACACCAGTACACCATCTCAGAGGGGGCACATTGGGATTAAGGGTAATCTAATCCCAGTAAAGGCAGCTAATTAATTGGCCTTGCGTAGCTAGCGAGCAATATAAGAAACGGAGGTCAACTGGTCAAGTAATGAAGAGGAGTAAAACTAGCAATGGCACAACACCAGAACAGGAGCATGCAACAAGCCAAGCACGCGTTTGTGGAGTAAAAATTAAACCTGTAGGGGTGAGCGATACGCCGGCGGCGGCGCGATCGGACGCCGGTCGGCGAGCCGCCGCCGCGGCGCACGACGGCGGAGAGCGCGGCCGAGCAGTGAGCGCTGCGGCGAGGACGGAGAAAGAGACGCAGACTGCCGAGGAAGGGGACGACGAGCTGCCGCCGCTGCTGCTGCGGACTGCGGTCGCTGCTGCAGCTGTAGCCTGTTGGATAGATGGGTTTCGGGGATATGATGGCGCACATGGGCTTTTGTGCCCGAGAAGCCGCCTCCGCTAGTGCGGCGGCGCGTCGGGCCCCTCGTCATTGCGCCGCGGCGTGCGTGCATGAATTGCGCTGTGTTTGCGTACTTGCCCCGGACCCCGCGGGGGGGCGGCTTTTTTCTGTCGGGTTTCTCCACCGCCGGACGGCATGATGACGGCCGGGCGCGCCATGGAACCGCTCTCCCGCTGTTGGCTGTTTGATGACGCCATGATTGCGAGTATACGCTGTGCAGGCGCTGCTCAGTTTAAAATTCTTCCATTATCGTTTTAAACGTTTTGATTTTTCTCGTCCATATGTTTTAAGAAATGCTCAAAGTCGTAAGGTAAACATCCCGGGCTCAATCATTATATTTTTTTCCCCAAAAACCGCTGGTTTAAATCAGTCAAAGTTCCATTCCAACAGATAATTTTAGTGTTGGAAACTGTCCTTGGGGCATGTGATAATGTGCTTGGTTGTGAAACGCTCCACTCGGTTGCAAATCCTCACGAGTACAATAAAAAGCTAGGCTTCACTTTGAGGATGTGTTATAACTATGGGACTAAGGGCCAGTTCTTCAGGGATATTTTCATACAAAAAAGAGCATACACTTTAATTTTTTGGTTCTGTTTTTTCGTTGTCTCTCGCTGTCTCGAAGGTATGTCCTAACACCTTAAAAAGCAAGTCAAACGAGATGGATCTGGATCTCAAGTCTATCTCGAGAAGCTCTCAAAGTTCAATCATTTCAGATGTTCAGCTGTTCAGCTGTTTAGATCAGCCCAAAAAAAGGCCCTAAATCATCGTATTCCCACGGTACTCCTAAAAAGTAGATAATTTTGGTGTTATAATTTGTAAAACATATCCTTTAGTTGTCATGCATAATTGCATCCAGAGATGACAATGACGGTGTTTGGATTTATTTTTCTTGGTGGACGTGATGGGTATACAAGCTTTGAAATCTATTATGTTATTGACCTTCAACTCAATCTTCTTGTGAGGATGTGGATGGAGGTGATGAAGTTGACAACGATGCGAATGACGAGGATCTTTGGATTCGATGGTGGCGGCAACCAGAATGAAGCTAGATGCATACATTGTTTCTTACGTAAGTTATACAAACTTTTTGTTGGTTATCTAGCAATTGACCTTGGATCTTGTTGTAAAGGATTTCGATATGAATCGATCTTTATCATTTTCTAAAAAAATACGAGCAAAATTAATTTTACCATTTTCTTGCATGATGCACCCCAAAAGTCTATATATTCATAAATTTCAAACAACTTCCAAACATCAAATCAAACTAAAACCAAATTAACAAGATTTAATCGAAAACATAAACTAGCCTTGCCTTCCTCTCTTGCTTACACCGGACAAGACATAGTGTTGCACTAGGCCAAAGGTGTGTTTGCGGATTTGCACCTTACTAGGACTACTATTGTGTTGGACCAAACCTAGTGTTATACCGTATCAGAGGGATCCGCCTAACTTTTGACTGGAACAATGGATTGAGTTCAAATTTAGAACGTAGCTTTCTTAGGACGTAGGCAACCTATTCCACCTAGTAATCAAGATTAGAGCATTCCCAATAGCCCCTCTATATCACCCTATAAAACACTATTCGCATGGTTTAGAGGGGCCGTTGGGGATGCTCTTATAGTTAAAAGTTATCTTTTTTGTGTATTTATTCAATCCATGGTTTAACCTTGAGGAGTACTTGGATGAGCTGTTGTAGTTATACTAGCCGCGCAGGCGCGCCCGTGGCGCGCGCGAGGCAGGGAAAAGCGCGCCAACGCGCGGGCTCGCCACGGACGCACGGGAAGAGGCGGCAACGCGCGGTGAGCGCAGCTAGGGAAAAAAGGGGAGAAAAGTGGGGGACGAGGGTTCGAACCCGGGGCGGCCAGCTGACGAACGAACGGAGCCAACCAACCGGGAAACCGTCCGCGTGGCTGAGATTCGCTGCAAAAAAATCGTTTTATACCTAAAAACGAAACGGACGGGCGTATCTGGCTGGCTCGCGCGATCGGACGGCCGTCGCGACGCCGGCCGGGGAGGCCAGCCACATGGCGCCCCAGCAACGCGCGTTCTCGGGTTTGTACATTTTATTGATTCCTACACGTATATTGCCCAAAATAACTAAACTACAAGCACAAAAACAAAAGAACGAAGCTTTTCCAACAATCAAGCGAATAACCCCAAATTAAACCAAACTGAACTAGAGGCAAGGAGCACATAAATCAAACCGCACCTTTTTTTTTCAACCTTCGATTGTTGGCAAGTGTAGTAGCTGTAATTTATAAGAAAATTTGAGGCGAAGATAATGATAGTTGGAATGGTGTTGCATGCACACATTGTAAAATTCTACATGTACTACAAAAAGTTTTCTCTAAACTTTGATCTCAACTAGGGTTTTAGAGCATCTATGCCATCATCTCCAAATTTTAATTTGTATATCCCCTAGTCCAGACCACTATTTATTTTCCTATATTTTCATTCTTTCAAATAGATTCTCGTAAAAGAGAATCTCTACATAGAAAAACTAGAAGAGATCCAACAGTGTCTCAAAAAAGAAGAGTCACTAAATATAAAAACTTCGAAAACACTACTGTGCGGACGTTCGGATGCACGCGCTCGCACCGGACGCCCGTGCACGCTGCGCAGCGTAGTGGGGCTGTGTGGGTGCAGCCATGCTGTCGGGGATAAAATCACGACCCATTGTCATGGCCCACTCCCTAACGGCCCAATCGAACATCCTCCTAGGGCCTAGCTCCCTGGAAGGTTCTATTAGGCCCGTGTGCATCCTGCCGATCAGCTTCTTGGTCGGCACGATGCATAACGGCCTAGGATTCCTGTTTGAGTCCTATCGGTACAATAATTATCGGGGTATGAAGAGTCCTAAAAAAGGATAAGGGCGGGCGATCAGGCCCCAGCGCGTGGGGCGAACGCGGGAGGCCCCCTCACTGGCGGGTGGGGCCCGCGTGGCAGGAAGCATTCCGGGGGGAGTCTTATAAGCGAAGGCTCTCCATTGCTGCGAAGGACAGGCGCATTCAATGCAACATTACGCGCGGACGGACCGATGAAGAGATGATTACCGCCACAGTGACCTCTGCAGGTCTGATCAACTGTCACTGTGGCGCTGCGGAATTGACCGGAAGAGGGAGAGCTTGCCATCATCAAGTTGTCCGCTCGCGTCAGAAGGAGTAAGCCGGGTCCCACTCGTTCTCTCACCGGCGTGTTCACACGAGTCAGAGACCACTTGCGAAGTACGCGTGGGCGGCGCCGCTTGGCACAGTAGCAGCATCACGTTTTCGTCTCTTCTGTCCCGTCCCTTACGTCTTATCAGTGTACTAAGTGTACTGTACTGCCTACCCCCTCGACTCTCTCCACCAGTTCGAGGCTTGTATAAGAGGAGAAGAGAGAGAAGGAGGAGGGGGTTGGACATTCTGTAATCATTCCCACACAACCACAATCAGAAAAGAGCTAAGGCTCGGCAGGAGTAGGACTATTACCCGCGAGGGGGTCCGAACCTGGGTAAATTCTGCGTGTCGCTCCTTGCCGTGTTCGACGCTCAAATCGAACTGAACTCAGGCTGATCGGCTAGCAAGATAGAAATCTGATAGGGGTGTGATTCACCGTGGTTAAGTGAAGAACACGCCGTCAGTGGCGCGCCAGGTAGGGGGCGCTAGCAACAGTCTGCGTTCTTCGACTTCTTCGATGGCGGACCAGCAGTCCGCGATGGACCAGGAAGCAGCCGCTAGAGCTGCGGCCGCGGCGTCGGCTGCGGCGATGGCGGTGGATCAGCCGGGCGGCAGTCTCCCGCCTAGGGCCGGCGCCCTGGCGGAGGGCAGCCGTCCCAGTCTGGCTAGGCGACGCCTGGCCATGGAGGAGTGCTCTCCGGCATAAAACCTCTATGCGGCCAGGGCCCTACTGGACAACCCGCCGGTTCCGGTAACTCCGGACTCCCCGGCGGCGCCGAGGCTGGCCAGCTTGGCCCGCTACGTCGATGCCGCGGCGGCGGTAATGCAAGCTCCGGGAGGTGCGGGGACCAGCGTTTCCGCTTCCTCCCGTTCCTTTGTTTCTCCGCACCCTTCCCGCGGAACCCTTGGCGGGAGGGGCGGGGCCAAGACGACAGAAGCCAGGCAATTCCTACGGGGGTTAGACCGGGCAGGCGTGTAGGTGGGCCGGACCTCCGGACCCACTTGGAGGACCGCCATCTACGACATGGAGTAGACCTGCGCGACAAGCTCCGCCGACGGCACGATTGGGAGCGCGACCGCGCTATCGCTGCCGCTCGCGGGGGCCAGGAGGAGAGCTTCCGTGACGCCGCCTCGGCCGGCGAAGGCGGCGCTTCCTCAGCGCCGCCTGAGCATCGGGGGCGGCGGAACGAGAGGCGCATGCAGGAGCAGGAGGCTCCAGACGTCGGTTGCCGCGCCTTTTCAAAGGAGCTGCGCCGCGTGCAGTGGCCGGAGAAGTTCCGGCCCGCCTCCATCGAGAAGTACGACGGCTCCACCAACCCTGACGAGTTTTTCCAGATCTACACCACGGTGATGCAGCCGACTGGAGGGTCGGAAAAAGTTCTGGCGAACTACTTCCCCGCAATCCTCACCGGCGGAGCCCGCTCGTGGCTCATGAACCTACCCCCGGAGTCAGTGGGGTCGTGGAAGGAGCTCTCCGAGCTCTTCATCACCAACTTCCAGGGCACTTTCGAGTAGCCCGGAGTCAAAGACGATCTCCACAATGTGGAGCAGAAGAAAGAAGAGTCGCTGCGCGACTACATCCGGCGCTTCAGTCAGGTCCGCAACACCATTCCTGACATCTCCATCGACGCCGTCGTCACGACTTTCAGGAGAGGCGCCCGAGACCCCAAGGTCAAGGAGAAGATGGCCACCCGCAAGATCAAGACGACGGAAGAGCTCTTCACCCTGGCCCACAAATTAATTGACCTTGCCTAGCTAGCGAGCAATATAAGAAACGGAGGTCAACTGGTCAAGTAATGAAGTGGAGTAAAACTAGCAATGGCAGAACACCAGAACAGGAGCATGCAACAAGCCAAGCACGCGTTTGTGGAGTAAAAATTAAACCTGTAGGGGTGAGCGATACGCCGGCGGCGGCGCGATCGGACGCCGGTCGGCGAGCCGCCGCCGCGGCGCACGACGGCGGAGAGCGCGGCCGAGCAGTGAGCGCTGCGGCGAGGACGGAGAAAGAGACGCAGACTGCCGAGGAAGGGGACGACGAGCTGCCGCCGCTGCTGCTGCGGACTGCGGTCGCTGCTGCAGCTGTAGCCTGTTGGATAGATGGGTTTCGGGGATATGATGGCGCACATGGGCTTTTGTGCCCGAGAAGCCGCCTCCGCTAGTGCGGCGGCGCGTCGGGCCCCTCGTCATTGCGCCGCGGCGTGCGTGCATGAATTGCGCTGTGTTTGCGTACTTGCCCCGGACCCGGCGGGGGGTGGGGGGATTTTTATCCTCTGCCGTTGGGCAAAACGGCAGAGGATGAACAGTGCCGGTGCATTTTATACTGAGAAAGCACTGTTTAAAATTACTGTTTTGCACTGTGTAAAACAGTATTTTATACTGTACGCTACTGTTGCTACAGTGTTTATGCCTTTATACCCAAAATCTACAGTACCCCTCTGCCTTTATGCTTGCGACGGCAGAGGATCGGGCTCCGGGGGTGGGGGGGGCGGCTTTTTCTGTCGGGTTTCTCCACCGCCGGACGGCATGATGACGGCCGGGCGCGCCATGGAACCGCTCTCCCGCTGTTGGCTGTTTGATGACGCCATGATTGCGAGTATACGCTGTGCAGGCGCTGCTCAGTTTAAAATTCTTCCATTATCGTTTCAAACGTTTTGATTTTTCTTGTCCATATATTTTAAGAAATGCTCAAAGCCATAAGGCCATCTCCAATGCAAGTGCTTAGACAAGTGCTTAAAGAATCCACAATGCAAAACGTTTATAGCAGATGCTTAGGGAGAGAGGATGCTGCCACGTCACTAAGCTTTTAAATAGAAAAACTTATTTTCAATGCATAGAAGCTTATATGGGTGCTTAGATACTCTCTAAGCACCTGTCTCAGCGTGGTGCTTAATTAAGCATCCCTACCCCTCTCTAAGCATCCATGCAAGCACCTTCTCTATTCTACATGGCAAAAAAACCCTAGTTTTTTCTTTAAACACTTGCATTGGAGATGGCCTACGGTAAACATCCTAGGCTCAATCATTTTATTTTTTTCCAAAAAAACACTGGTTTAAATCAGTCAAAGTTCCATTCCAACGGATAATTTTAGTGTTGAAAATTGTCCATGGGCATGTGATAAGGTGCTTGGTTGTGAAACACCCCCACTCGGTTGCAAATCCCCACGAGTACAATAAAAAGCTAGGCTTCACTTTGAGGATGTGTTATAACTATGGGACTAAGAGCATCCCCAGCAGGGGATGCAAATGAGCCGGCATCACCCCTGCTGGGGATGCTCTAAGGGCCAATTCTTTAGGGATATCTTCATACAAAAAAGAGCATACACTTTAATCTTTTGGTTCTATTTTTTGTTGTCTCTTGCTGTCTCGAAGGTATGTCCTAACACCTTAAAAAGCAAGTCAAACGAGATGGATCCGGATCTCAAGTCTATCTCGAGAAGCTCTCAAATTTTGGTCATTTCTGCTGTTCAGCTGTCCAGCCGTTCAGATCAGTCCAAAAGAACATGCCCTAAATCGTCGTATTCCCGCGGTACTCCTAAAAAGTAAATAATTTTGGTGTTATAATTTGTAAAACATATCCTTTAGTTGTCATGCATAATTGCATCCAAAGATGACAATGACGGTGTTTGGATTCATTTTTCTTTGTGGACGTGATGGGTATACAAGCTTTCAAATCTATTACGATATTGACCTTCAACTCAATCTTCTTGTGAGGATGTGGATAGATGTGATGAAGTTGACAACGATGCGAATAACGAGGATCTTTGTATTCGATGGTGGCGGCAACCAGAATGAAGCTAGATGCATACATTGTTTCTTACGTAAGTCATACAAACTTTTTGTTGTTTTATCTACCAATTGACCATGGATCTTGTTGTAAAGGATTTCGATATGAATCGATCTTTATCATTTTCTAAAAAAATACGAGCAAACTTAATTTTACCATTTTTTTCATGATGCACCCCAAAAGTCTATATATTCATAAATTTCAAACAACTTCCAAACATCAAATCAAACTAAAACTAAATTAACAAGATTTAATCGAAAACATAAACTAGCCTTGCCTTCCTCTCTTGCTTACAACGGACAAGACATAGTGTTGCACTAGGCCAGAGGTGTGTTTGCAAATTTGCACCTTACTGGGACTACTATTGTGTTGGACCAGACCTAGTGTTATACCGTATCAGATAGGGCTGGTGATCTGGCTCGAAGCTCGCGAGCTGCTCGTTGCTCGCTCGGTTTTGGCTCGGCTCGGGCTCGGCTCGTAGGCAAACGAGCCCGAGTACGAGTTTTTTTTGCAGCTCGGTCAAAAACCGAGCCGAGCCGAGCTGAGCCTAGGGCTAGCTTGCTCGTAGCTCGTGGATTCGTAGATTTCTAAGTATATGTTTAGCCCATATCACTAATAATTGCCCTACTTGCTTGTATACAATTAGATATACCGTCAACCTAACCCATCAAAGGTAATCAAAAGCTCAAATTAAAGGTTTTCCTTGATGTAGCCCCCTAAACCTCCCATTTTTCAAACCCCAAAAATCGGTTATCAACAAATTAATCAGGCTCGCAAGCCCTCACGAGCCGGATCGAGCCTCAAATGAGCCCGAGCCGAGCTTTTTCTCCAGCTCGTGTGGTGAACGAGCCGTGCCCGAGCCGAGCCTGGAAGTGAACGAGCCGAGCCGAGCCAGCCCTTGACTCACTCACGCTCGGCTCGTTTCCACCCCTAGTATCAGAGGGATTCGCCTAACTTTTGATTGGAACGATGGATTGAGTTCAAATTTAGAAAGTAGCTTTCTTAGGACGTAGGCTACCTATTCCACCCAGTAATCAAGATTAGAGCATTCCCAATAGCACATCTATATCACCCTGTAAAACACTATTCGCATGGTTTAGAGAGGTTGTTGGGGATGCTCTTAGAGTTAAAAGTTATCTTTTTTGTGTTTTTTATTCAATCCATAGTTTAACCTTGAGGACTACTTGGATGAGCTGTTGTAGTTATATTCCTACACGTATATTTCCCAAAATCACTAAACTACAAGCACAAAAACAAAAGGACCAAGCTTTTCCAACAATCAAGCGAAGAACCCCAAATTAAACCAAACTGAACCGGAGGCAAGGAGCACATAAATCAAGCCGCACCTTTTTTTTAAAAAAACCTTCGATTGTTGGCAAGTGTTGTAGCTGTATTTTATAAGAAAATTCGAGACGAAGATAATGATAGTTGGAATGGTGTTTGCATGCACACATTGTAAAATTCTATATGTACTACAAAAAGTTTTCTCTAAACTTTGATCTCAAGTACTGTCGGTGTCTGGGAATCGCACTCCTGGAGAGCAGCGGGTCCACGGATCGGCAGACGAATTTGTAGTTGGAGTAAGGCCCAACGACAACCCTTCCCAGCAGCCCAGGTAGCAACCGAGCCTACGGGGGCTCAGGCCGTGCAATCTTTCCGGACTAAGGCTGGTGCGATTGGGCGATCCGGGTACAGGTCCCTCGCGCAGTGAAAGGTGGGAAGAAGAAGAGGGGGAGAAGAGAATACAAACCACGAAGACACAAGTGATTTACCCTGATTCGAGCCCCCACTACCGGGTAATAGCTCTACTCCAGTCTTGTTGCTTATGTGGTGGAAAACAGTACAAGGGTGCCGTGACCGGGCTTGGAGGCACCGATCCCGAGCTTACAACGATGGAGACTAAGGACTAAGACTACTGCTAAGGAAGCTTCAGGCGCAGGTGTTGGTTGGGCGACTTGAATTACTTGGACTGCTTGAGAATCCTTCCCTGAAATCACTTGGCCCGAACGGATCTGGGGCCCTTCCTTTTATAGGCGCGGCGGGTCGCCCAGGGCTGATGCGGCGGGCCCCACGCCGGTCTTCGCTTTAATGGCGTTGTTCTTGTCTCATTCAGGGGCTCTGTCTGGTCTGGAGCCTGCAGGGAGAAACTGGTCAGGTCAGTATTTGACACGTGTTTGTCTTGGGGCGCCGATACGGGAAGGGATCATTCTTTTAGGGAGAAAGCACATTCCCTTTATTCCTAATATAGCATTGACTGGACCGAGCCAGCCTCGCACCGCCCGTTGGGGGTGTCGCGTAGCGTAACAACCGTTCGTTGCCTGCCAAAGAGGACAAACGCCAAACCGGGCTGCCTGCGTGCCCTTCCCCAGGCTGCGGGTTTTCGGGGAGACACAGTTCGTTCCGGTCAAGGCCGGAGAAAGTGCGGTGGGACACGACAGTTGTCGCCGCCTGTCCACGAACAGGCGGACTGTCCGCGGAACCTTCCCCCAGGCTAAGGGGAGCCCAGGAGGTGCGCCACGCCCCTGGCAGAGACCCGGGACAACGCGGTTTACCCGGTCAAGCTCGGGGCGGACCCTGGCTGATACGGAATCAGCCCAAGGCCCATCTCAAGATGGGCCGCTCATCGATCACTAACAGCCAGCCCCCGAGCCTCGAGTGGGTCGCATGGCGAGCCGGTCTGAGGTTTAGAGCAAATCTTCGCACCGTGCAGGAGGATTCGACTCGGGCTTTTGGGAGCCGCGGAGCCTCTGGGCATTGAATTAGATTTGACGGAAAGGCGGGGCAGTTACGCCCTTTTGGGCACGATTCCCACGACTTCCGCTCCGATCGTTGTTTTCTTTTATAAGGCATTGTTTCGCAGGGGGAACTCACACTGTAGACTCATCCCCTTTACCTCCATCTCTTTCTCCCCAACTCGCTTCCTGCCTTCTTGCTCCCCGCCGCCATGGTGCTCATTGGAGACAGTGTTCTCTCGACGGAGAGGATGGCGGAGCTCGAGAGGAACGGCTTTGTGAAGCCGGGCTCGTGGAGGCTCCCAGGCGCAGAGCGGGAACCAAGGCCCGAGCCCGACGAACTGGTTTGTTTCTAGAGTTCGGCCATTTGCGGGAGTCCTATGTCCATCTGTCTTTCTTCGCGTTCCTGTGCGAGGCGCACTGCGGAGTGCGGCCAACGGTGAGCCTCCTTCAGCACTATTTTGAGTTGAAACCCATCGGCCACTGCGCGGGCAATGGCGGGGTCTTCTACTTGACCGCGCGCCGAGCCCAGGGGAGCCAATCGTACCCGGAGTACGAGGTGAGGACGAAGGTCGACGGCTGGGCCCGGCAGTGGTTCTACCTGAACCGCGGGGCCTCGAACCTGGAATACTCTTCGGCCGCGCCGGACACTTCAATCTTCCAGCGCAACGAGGCCCTGCCGGAGGATCAGGTCACGGAGCAGGAGATCAAGGGGCTCGTCAAGAAAGGCTTGACGGGCTATGACGTCGTCGTTGGCTCTGTTCGGCACCGGATCAGCCCGTGGGGCGCCGCGAGCGGTGCGTCAGCGACATGGGCGGTTGGGAAGATCCGGACCGGGACTTTCATGAAGGTAGGCGCGAGCCGCACCCTTATGCTTGATTTCAGGCTGGGGCACGTTGTGACCGTTTAGTGATGCCACGCAGGACTCCCGTCCCGCGAGGTTGCGCGGATCGCGGGGATGCTGCTGCCTATGGATAAGAGCCCTCATCCCATACGATTCGTGAGGGATAAGCTGTCCGAGGTAAGTGCCCGTAAGGTGTTCGATCAAATTCCCGGCTGCGCGCGCCTTTGAAACCTTTGACGGATTGTGCTGATTGTTTGCAGCGGACGTGGAAGGCGACCAAGAGGCCTACGCAAACCACGGGCTCCGCCGATGTGCCTTTGGCCGCGCAACCATTGGCGGCGCGCTCGCCACTAGGGAAACTGCTGACAGCTTCTGGCGGGGTATCAGCCTTGTCGCTAATGTCGGACGAGGGGAGCTCGGCGCCGGCGTCGGCTGCGGCCGGCACGGCACGAGCGGGCGTGGAGACGCACGCGAGGAAGCGCATGGCGCCGGCGCAGGTAAGTTAAATTCCTTCCGTCGTAAATCCAGTGTCCGATGATAGACGACCCTTAAACTCCGCTCTGCGCGCACATCCAAGGGTCGGCGCCCTCGAAGAGAAAAAAGACATCGCGCCGGTGGCGGGCCCGCTGCCGAAGGTGGTCCCGCGACGGGGGCCCACAAGGAAAGTCCCTGCGGGCCGGCCGAAACCGGTCATGCCCACCACAAGTCGCGTCGGCGGGCTGGAGACAGAGCTCTTTCTGCGTCCTACACCTGGGGTGTACGAGGATACAGAGCTTGAAGCCGCGCGTAAGTCTCCCGCGCCGCTCACCATCATCCTGCTTCTGCATCTAATCCCTGTAGTCTCGGCTGCAGTACTTAGCCCCAAGGTGGCCGCTGAGGTGCAGCCCCCTCCTGCTGAAACCGTGGCAGCCGAAAACGAGCCGGTTGAGCCTACGGGAGGAATATCCTTGTTGGAGCGGCTGGAGGCCGCCGGGCTGATGAGGCCATCGGACTCACGGGGCAAGAGCCAGCCGGTCCGCCGAGGGCCAACGGCTTGCCTACCGGTGGCAGTACTAGACGCCTCCGACGAGATCGTGGAAACAGTGAAGGTCGTCATCAGCGTCTATCCCTTGTGGATCACGCCCCTGCGCGTTGAAGAGCGCACGACACATGGGTGGTGGCCGATCGACCGTCAGGGGATCGCTGACCACTTCAAGACTCCGATTGGAAAAGCGCTCCCGATGCCTGACCGGCGGATGCTGCTGGTCAACTGGGTTTGGCCGGTGCGCATGCTCACGCTGGATGGTTGGACGGGCGTCGTGATGCGTAGCGTGGCCCCGCTGGCGTCTGCGGGCTGGATCTCCGCCACTCCGGAATGGGTAGAGCAGCAGGACGCCGCCAGGTCGCAGGAGGCCGGCCGGAAGGGCTTGCCGCCCCTGAAGATCTACCCCATTCCTGAGCTGGATGACTTGACCGAGCTCGCGGCGACCAGGCTGACTGCGGAGGAGCTTAGAACTGCGCTAGTGAGCGCCCAGGCTCGGCTCAGGGAGGCCGAATTTGTCGCGGAGCAAGCCACTGCAGCGAAGGTCGAGCTGGAGGACGCTGAGAGGCGGGTGGCTGCAGTCGGAACAACAGCTCGGCCTTCGGCAGCGCCACCATCATCGTCACGCTCCGTGTCGCTAGAGGAGAGCAGTCAGGCCTCCGTGGGCAGTCTGCCCCTGCCGTACCATGAGGCGTGTGTCCACGGGCTCGACCGAACCGTCGACGGCGCCGTTGAAGAGAGGTTGAAGAAGATGCTGTCTTTCAGCAAAAAAGTAACACTCCGGATTATGCGTATCATGCTTAGGGGTTGACCCTTCCTTGCCTTGACATGCATTCTTTTGTTTTAGTTCTACGGCCTCATTGCCGGCACATCTTCGCTGATGGAAACGGCGAACAAGCGGTCAGCTGAAGACGCGGCGAGCGTTGAGCGCCTCTCTGTCGAGCTCGAGCAAGCTCGGGCTGAGACGGAGCACGCGGTCAAGGCGGCCGCCGAGAACGAAATTCGCCATGCTGCCCGCGTCGCCGAGCTAGAGGCTGTGCTCCAATCTGCGCAAGAGAAGGAGCGGGAGGCTGTGGCGAGGATCACCCAAGCCCAAGGGGCGGAGGCGGCTGCCGCGATGCGAGCCCAGGCAGCCCACGAGGAGGCGGACCAGGCCCGGATTCTCTTCGACGAAGAAAACAGTCGCAGGGAGATGGTCTCCAAAGAGCTAGAGGTCGCTCTAGCTGAGCGCAATTCTACCGTTCGCGGGCTTGAGGAAACCCGTGACAAGCTCGCGGCTGAGAACGCCGAGCTTCGGGAGGCCGGGACGAAATCCAAAGCCACGGAAGAGACGCTCAGGAAACAGGAGCGGGAGCTCATCGAAACCCGGGCTAGACTACGCCAGGAGCGGAATGACATGGAGGCGCAAGTCATCGAGCTGCTTCAGGCGCGAAGGCAGATCCGGGATTTGGAGACAGAGCTAGAAAAGCTCAAGTTTTAGCGCGGGTCGTAGTTTGACCCGGTCTACCTATTCCCGGACTCTGTGCTATGAACATTTGTGTAATTTATTTCGAACGCCTGCTTAACGGATAAGGGCAGCGTATCGTGTGGTGGCTGAAGAGCTTAGCCACTTTTTTCTCTTAGTTTATTACGTCAAATCGGGCGCACTGTGGGCTCTGCAGCGCGGCACAGTGTTCCGCTGACGAGAAGGGTACGTTCGCCAGGCACAGATACGGAGGCAAACCTACCCGCGCCGATTCGTGAATCCGACCTAATACACGCGTCAAACTGCGGAGACGCTGTTAAGTCTTCGTTCGTACTAGTGGGCCAGGCCTGCGCAGTGGGCTTCGACGCGCAGCGATCTTTCCCTCGCCACTGACAGCGGGACCGGCCGCGTGTCACGCGGCGATTAGCGCGATTGGTACACCGCGAGACGGCGCGTGCGCGGGCGTCTCTTCAACTCGCGCAGTGCGTTTTAATTACTCGCCCCCTTCGCGCGCAGCGACGCTTCGGGCGGCCCGCAGCGCGACGGGACGTTGCACGGCCGCCGGCCTATATAAAGCTAGGCGCAGTGCTGTCGACACCCGATTTACAAGATCGGATTCCACCTGCGTAAACCTGTACTAGTCCCAAGGATCAGGACTAGTACACACAGATATACAGAAACGAAACAGTGCCAACGATATTATTATTACAAACGGGAACATAGTCCAGTACAAACATATACAACGGCTCGCAGGCCGCACATCAGAGTACACGGAGATACAAGCCTAATACAATATCTAGAAACTTATCCTTCCCACAGGCACGAGGGCTGTAGGAACGCGCAACCCTAGTCTTCAAACTCTTCATCGGAAAACGCCTCCTCGACATAGTCCGGGTCCTCCTCCTCGGAAGGCGGGCCATACTCAGATGGACCGGCTGCTCAAATTTTGAAAAGGGAGAGGAGAAAAGGAGAGTGAGTACAAATTGTACTCACAAGTCCGGAATTATGCAAATGAGGTTTAGTACACAGAGGGCTTAGGATATTTTGCAGAAATGCGTTTATTGTCCTAGTTTTGGCAAAGCAATTTAGAAACAATAAATCTTAATCATTTTCTTTGGGCTCTTCTCAAACGGTTCTCGCCACTTGGCCTCAGTGCCATAGCAAGAACAAAATTCTTTCTTCTTTTCTTTTCTTAAACCGGCTAGGTCCATTCAGCGTGACACTTTCCGATAGGCCGTCACCCAATTCGGAATATCACCGGTGGCACCTAACTCAAACGAAATCCTTCTCAAATCCTTACTCATCTCAAACCTTTGTTCAAAACCCTTTTCTAAAATGGTTTTTAAATGAAGAATCCACCATATAATCAGTCCCTTCGCACGCTCATAACCGCGAGCACGGCTATCATGACAGTTTTAACTCTGCAGAGTGCGTACGCCTTACCCTCGAGAGGCTACGCACCCAGACGATGTTTCGCCACAAGACCGTCAACCACGAGGGCCAACGATCGGGCCCGTCCCATACCGGAGCTCGAGGTCGTACTGTAATGGCTCAGTTCATAGGATTATAGGATGAGCAGTCCTTAGACTAGGGGAGAGTTTATATTTTAGCCCAGTTTCAAAACCGGTGCCCACTGCACCAACAGACAAAATATCTCCCTAGTCGGAAAGATTTTGGGGTAAGAGGAAAATCATTTCCTATTAAGCATCACCCTTGATGCGCTATCTTTAAATCACCCTTT
>SPJY01035639.1:7157275-7256404 GCA_005191435.1 Raddia distichophylla | reverse complement strand
CTCAGGCGGCATGCCTGGCAACTCATCGGGAAACACATCAGGAAATTCCCGCAAAATGGGCATATTCTTCATATCAGACCCTTCCAACTTATTTAGGGTAATCAAATTCTCAGGACAGGAACTAGCAACAAACTGAACTTCCTGGCCATCATCACTAGTCAACTTGACTGTTTTAGAGGCACAGTCAATATGGCCTTTATATTTGGCTAACCAATCCATGCCTAATATCACCTCGATTCCCTTGGAATCAATGACAACCAGGTATACTAAAAATCCCACACCCTCTATTTTTATGCAAACATCAGGGCACATCAATGTGGTATGAATAACTTTTCCAGGGGGATTTAATCAGCATTGGTTTCTTTAATGCACTTGTTTCAAGCCCATGATTTTTAGCAAATGATGCAGCAATAAATGAATGAGTTGCACCAGAATCAAATAAAGCAGTAGCGGGTATGGAGTTGATGTGAAACTTACCCATCACTGCATTGGGATCAGCATGGGCGTCTTCAGCACTGACGTGGTTCACCCGACCACGTCCAATAGATGCAGCAGTCCTGACATGAGGAAAATTGCCACTAGCTGGCCCAAAATTCACGGGCCTCGGTAGGACAGGTTTGGCTTGAGCTAGAGCAGACATGGCACCTTTATTGGGACAAGAACTGGCGTAGTGTCCCATCTAATGGCATGCAAAACACTTGATACGTGACAGGTCCTTCTTAGGGAGAGCAGACAACTGAGTGCGAACTGGCGGAGCTGACTGCTGCACAGGGCGAGACATCACCCACTGAGAACGTGGGCGCGGAGGGACAGCTGGTGCACAACCACGGGTGCGCTGACCCTTGGAACGAGAGCTAGAATGGATATCCTTCTGGGCTCTCTACCTCTTCCTAGCAGCAAGGCACTGACGACGATTCTCCTTCTGCTTGACAGCACTAGCAAACAATTGCTTGAAGGTGGTGAACTCAGTAGCGGGTCCACGGACCGGCAGACGAATTTGTAGTTGGTGTGAGGGCCAACGACAACCCTTCTCAGCAGCCCGGGTGGCGGCCAAGCCTGCGGAAGGCTAGGGCCGCGCAGTCTTCCCGGACAAGGGCCTGGTGCGACTAGGTGATCCGGGTACAGATCCTTCGTACGGTGGGAAGGCAGAGAGGAACGATGCAAATCGTGGAGACACGAGTGATTTACCCTGGTTCGAGCCCCCACTGCCGGGTAATAGCTCTACTCCAGTCTTGTTGACTATATGGTGGAAAACAGTACAGAGGTGCTGGGATCGGACCTGGAGGCGCCGATCCCGAGCTTACAGTGGTGACAGCTAAAGGCTAAGGCTACTCGTGGAGGAAGCTTCGGATGCCAATGTTGCTTGTGCTTGGACCAGGTGGAATCGGATCAGGGATTCCGGGTGTTGAGTTGGCCGTGCTTTGCAATGTCCAGGAATCCTCCTTTTATAGACGCCGTGGGCCGCCCGAGGCTGATACGGCGGGCCCCGCGCTGGTCTTTGCTTTAGTGGCGAGGTTCTTGTCTCGTTCTAGGGTCCTGTCGAGTATCGAGCCTGCAGGGAGAAGCCGGTCGGGTTAGTACTGAACACGTGTTTGTCTTGACATGCCTGTTCAAAGGGGGAGAACTTCTTTAGAGGGAAAGCACTTTCCCTTTATCCCCAATATGGCCTTGACTGGACCGAGCCAGCTCTGCGCCACCCGTTGGGGGCGTCGCGTAGCGCAACAACCATCTGCCGCCTGCCAAAGAGGGCAAACGACAAGACGGACTGTCCGCGCGTGCTCTCCCGGGCTGGGGGTCCCCAGAAGATACAGTGCGTTCCGGTCAAGTCCGGAGAAAGCATGGCGGGTCATGACAGCTGTCGCCACCTGCCCACGAGCGAGCGGATCACCCGAGGGACCTTCTCCCGGGCTACGGGATAGCCCGGGAGGGACACGGTGTCGCACGGGTTTGACCTAGTCAATCCCGGAGACGCTGCAAACGAGTCAGGCGGCTTCGTTGGTACGGCCGGGAGTGGCCTGCCTGGTCCTCTGTTCGCGCCTTGGGTCGATACGGGATCGGCCTAAGGTCTGCTTCAAGGTGGGCCGTTTGCCAATCGCCAACACTACCCCTGGGGCGACAGAGGTATCAACCTCCATCTCGTCAGCCCCGACTTCAGAGAGGTACTCCTCTCTCCAGCCCTCGTACGATGGGACCAAATCGTCCAGATCATTGCACTCATCGAACTCGAGGTCCAGGGCCTCATCGTTGCTCGGAATCTCAGGCATACCCGAGGGAACGGAGTGCTGAGGGCTAGTCATAGGCCCCCACGGTGGGCGCCAGCTGTCGGTGTCTGGGAATCGCGCTCCAGGAGAGCAGCGGGTCCACGGACCGACAGACGAATTTTTAGTTGAAGTGAGGCCCAACGACAACCCTTCCCAGCAGCCCAGGTAGCGACCGAGCCTACGGGAGCTCAGGCCGTGCAATCTTCTTGGACTAAGCCTGGTGCGATTGGTGATCCGGGTACAGGTCCCTCGCGCAGTGAATGGTGAAAAGAAGAAGAGGGGGAGAAGAGAATACAAACCACGAAGACACAAGTGATTTACCCTGGTTTGAGCCCCCACTGCCGGATAATAGCTCTACTCCAGTCTTATTGCTTATGTGGTGGAAAACAGTACAAGGGTGCCGAGACCGGGCTTGGAGGCACCGATCCCGAGCTTACAACGATGGAGACTAAGGAATAAGACTACTGCTAAGGAAGCTTCGGGCGCAGGTGTTGCTTGGGTGGCTTGAATTGCTTGGACTGCCTGAGAATCCTGGCCTGAAATCACTTGGCCCGAATGGATCTGGGGCCCTTCCTTTTATAGGCGCGGCGGGTTGCCCAGGGCTGATGCGGCGGGCCCCGCGCCGGTCTTCGCTTTAGTGGCGATGTTGTTGTCTCGTTCAGGGGCTCTGTCTGGTCTGGAGCCTGCAGGGAGAAACTGGCCAGGTCAGTATTGGACACGTGTTTGTCTTGGGGCGCCGATACGGGGAGGGATCCTTCTTTTAGGGAGAAAGCACTTTCCCTTTATTCCCAATATAGCATTGACTGGACCGAGCCAGCCTCGCGCCGCCCGTTGGGGGTGTCGCGTAGCGTAACAACCGTTCGTTGTCTGCCAAAGAGGACAAACGCCAAACCGGGCTGCCCGCGTGCCCTTCCCCGGGCTGCGGGTTCCCGGGGAGACACAGTTCGTTCCGGTCAAGGCCGGAGAAAGTGCGGTAGGACACGACAGTTGTCGCCGTCTGTCCACGAACAGGCGGACTGTCCACAGAGCCTTCCCCCGAGCTAAGGGGAGCCCGGGAGGTGCGCCACGCCCCTGGCAGAGACCCGAGACAACGCGGTTGACCCGGTCAAGCTCGGGGCGGACCCTGGTGGGCTAGGCGCGTCCTTCAGTACGGCCGAGGGTGGCTTTTTGGTCCTTCTGTACGCGCGGTGGGCTGATACGGAATCAGCCCAAGGCCCATCTCAAGATGGGCCGCTCATCGATCACCAACAAGTACGGTTTTAGAGCATCTATGCCATCATCTCCAAATTTAAATTTGTACATCCCCTAGTCCAGACCGCTATTTATTTTCCTATATTTTCATTCTTTCAAATAGATTCTCCTAAAAGAGAATCTCTACATAGAAAGATTAGAAGAGATCCAACAAAGTCTCAAAAGAGAAGAATCCCTAAATATAAAAACTTAGTGAGAGAATCTCTACAATTAGAGACCAATGTAGAGACTGTTAAAGTGATATTGATATGGAGAATACTCTTCTAGACAACATATTGCAATTCTATTAGGACACGTCCAATGGATGCTAATTTAGGATGAGTTAACATTCATTGAACTTGTCTCCTAACTATTATTTACCGCTCTTTTTCACTATTTATCTATATTTTTTCTACTATTTTATTTTTGTTTCAATATGTTCTACATCAACACCCATTGCACGTCAAAAGTCTTTATATTTCGTTTATCTCGGAGTAACTAGGCTTATCAGTTATCAGCCCAGCTGATGTCAAACGCTGACACAGAGAATCCAGCTTATCTACGGAGATAACGGAGGTTTTTCGCCTTGGCCGAGTGGGGTCTCATACTTCATTCGCTAATTTCTGATCATACGCCACTGCTACTACTGCCTTCTCTTCCGAGGCGTAGGTACTACGGTTTCCGTTTTGAGAGCTTCTGGCCGAAGTTACCAGGATACCTTGAGACAGTGCAGGAAGCCTAGGAGCAGGATATCCAAGCACGTGGTCGCCTCCTCGTACTTGCCACCAAACTCTATAAGACTGCTAAGGCACTCAGGCCTTGGAGTACCAAGTTGTTAGGTGGGGCAAAGTTGCAGCTGGCAGTCTCTTATGAGGTCATCCTGCGACTTGATGTTGCGGCGAAGTCTAGAAGCCTATCCCAGCGGGAATTGGAGCTTCGCAAAGCACTCAAAAGCAGAATTCTATGGCTCTCAACTATCATGAGATTGAGAATCAGACAAAAGTCGAGAGTCAAGTACATTAGGGAAGGGGATGCGAACACCAAGTTCTTCCACGCAAAGGTTAACTCCTCCAAGCGGCGTAATAGGATCACACAACTGCACTCTCAGCAGGGTTTGCTTACCTCATCTGAGGAGATAGAGGAGAGACCACAGGGCAAGGGATTTTAGCTTTAATTGGGAGACTCTGCAGCTGCCTTGCTTTCTCTTACAAGTGCTTGAGCTCCTTTTCGAAGAGGAGGAAATCCTAGGAGTCATTCGTCAGCTGCCAGCAGATAAGGCCCCTGGGCCTGATCATGGTTTCATAGGGGTATTCTATAAATATTGCTAGGAAATCATTAAGGCAGACCTTGTGGCAGCTCTTCAGGAACTTTGGGCAGGCAATGTAGAAGGTTTTTCAGAGCTCAATGCCGCCCATATCACACTAATCCCAAAAGGACAAAGCCCACCATCCGTGGCTTCCTTCAGGCCAATTAGCCTATCCCATAGTGTAGGGAAGATCTTCTCTAAGCTCTTGGCGAACAGGCTTTCCTTGCGCCTCCCTGATCGAGCTGGTCCCCCAAACCAGTCTACCTTTGTAAAGGGCCACTCCATTCAAGACAACTTTTCTTTGGGTGAAGGAATGTGTAGCAGATCTCCATAGAAATAAGGTACCGGCACTGCTAGTGAAGCTTGACGTGGAGAAAGCTTTCGACTCTATTAGCTGGAGTACCTCTTGGAGGTCCTCCAACACCTAGGCTTTGGGCAGAGATGGCAAGAGTGGGTATCCATCCTCCTAGGATCCTCCTCTTCACGTGTGATTCTTAATGGGTGTCCTGGTAAAGCTTTTGGGCACAGACGAGGGCTGCGGTAGCCCCTTTTCTATTCATTCTTGCTATGGAACCGCTTTCTAGGTTGGTGCAACTAGCTGAGCAGCGTGGTCTACTAACAGAAGTACCCCACAATATGTCTAGGCTACGAGCATCTCTTTATGCAGATGATGTCATGGTTCTTCGCAGGCCGATCAAGGAAGAGGTATAGGTGCTTCGAACCATCCTTCACATTTTTCATGGCGCTTTTCGAAATGGCAGTCAATTGGTTGAAAAGTGAGATCTATCCCATTAGGTGTACGGATCATATACAGGCATGGATCCCATAGGAAATCCCAACAGAGGTGAAAAACTTCCCCTGCACCTACATAGGCCTGCCTCTGAGGCCTACCAAGATCAAGAAATCTGATGTGTTCCCACTGATTGAGAAGGTCGGGCGCATGCTGGGGAAGTGAAAGGCTAATCTCCTTTCAAAAGCAGGTCGTCTTGTGCTCATTAACTCCGTCCTCTTCTCCATGCTGGTATACCACCTCATGGTCTTTAAGATGGAAAAATGGGCAATTCGGAAAATTGACAGGATTAGGCATGCCTTTCTTTGGAAAGGAGAGCAGGACTGTCACCGGGGGGGCATTGTTTGGTGAGCTGGGCCAAGGTTTGCAGACCGAAGGAATTGGGAGATTTGGGAGTTTTTGACATTAACCGTTTTGGAAGAGCATTGCGACTACAGTGGCTCTGGTATGACTGGAGTATGACTGCAAAGCCATTGCGTGGTTTAAAGTTGGACATAACGACAGCCGATTCTGCCCTTTTCAGGGCGGTCACCGAGTTCAAAGTAGGCGATGGGTCTCATGCTGACTTTTGGTCCTCCCCCTGGCTGCATGGTCGAGCCCCCAAGGATCTTGCGCCTTTGTGCAACACGTTAGCCAAGGGGAGTGAAGCTTAATGTGCGAGATGCCATGCTGACTGGCTCCTGGATGACACCCCTCAAAAGGATCTCCACCACACAGCAAATCGTAGAGTTCGTCCGCCTTTGGATGGAAGTACAGGATGTGGTGCTAGTATCGAATGAGCAGGACAAGGTCCTTTGGAACCTCATAGGCGACAGGTTCTACAGTGCGAAGTCGGCATATAGAATACAGTTTGCAGGATCCTTTCGAGACCACGACTACAGGAGAATTTAGAGAGCAAAAGTTCAGCCTAAGTGCCGCTTTTTTTCTGGGTTGCGATACAAAACAGGTTGATGACGGCGGATCGTTTAATGCGGCGAGGCTGGCCTTGTAGCCAAACTTATGTCCTTTGCGAGGCTTCCTCAGAGTCCCATCAACATTTGCTATGAGAATGTCCTTTTATTAGACACATATGGCATCTTATGTAGCCATGCATGTCATCTACAAATGTTATGGATGCATCTATTATGTGGCTGGGAGATTGGTAGGATTCTTTGCAGGGGGAGTCTCGGTTAGGCGGAGGGAAGATGTCATCATTATCCTCATCTGCTGGCATGTTTGGATTAAGAGGAATAACCGAATCTTTAGGAATGGTGGTCGTTGGCCGGACAATGTAGTGTGCACTGTTCTTCTCGATATTGTGTAGCATGTAGTTCTTGAGCTTATTGTTGTGTTTTCTTGTTTCTGGGTGTACTAGGCTAATTGCCTACAACTCTGTTTCTTATAGCTCCATTTTTGAATGAATTTGGCAACTTGCCAATTATAAAAAAAAAAAAGGAGATAACGGAAGCATCAAAATCCGTCTTCGTCGTACGTCCGCGGCAACGTTGTGAGTGCGCTTCCACCCACTCCATGTAACGCAAACCCCTGCCCTCTGTGTCTCCGACGACCTCACCGGAGCACGATTTGCTCTCGAATCTCGATTGCGATGGCTGCGGCGGCGTCAGCAGCATCGCCCTCTCCTCCCGAGGAGGAGAAGCTCCTGCAGTCCCTAGCCGCCCGAGGCTGGCGCTTCCGTGACCCTGCCGACGAGGCCGTCCAAGCCCTCCTCCACGCCTCCCCGTCGCCGTCACCGGAGGCCGTGGAGGCCGAGCTCCTCGACATGGACCTGAGGCTGTTCGGCGGAAGTTCCCTCCCCGACCGAGCCTCATCCGCGGCGGCGCGGCGGCTTTCGTATCTCCATGGCCCCATCATCCTGCAGGTGCTTCTGAAATCACCAAGCCCCACGCTTGTTCTTAGTTTGTAAGGGAAAAAGAAATAAACCCCCCATTTAGGTGCTGTTCCTAATGGCTGGTAGCTTCATTGTACGACTCAGATAGTGCCATCGTGGAAGGGATTGTTGTGCACTGACAAGAGCGAAAAAAAGATGTTCCGCTGTTCTTTGGTGACTGCCTGACTGGGCAACATACTTTTGTGAAATAACCCCATCTATCTCAATGGTCAATTGAACAATGGTCTCATTATTCTTCATTTTGATTGAATGCACATTTGCCTGGTGTTTGAGGATCTGATTGAATGCACATTTAGTCCTCTTCATCTTTTGAGTGGCAAATAGTCAAATTCTCTCTCTCTTTTTTTAATGTTAACCTGATACTTGAACTTACGCAGGTGGTTTCTGTAAGAGACATATATAGCAGCAGCATTGATGCCTCCTTCACAAATCCACAGCAATGGCGGCTCCTGCGGTTTGGTCTTACTGATGGGATTTCTGAAGCAGTAGCCGTAGAGTTCTCCCATATCCCATCCATCACTGAAGAGATAGCACCAGGTACCAAGGTTAGTTGCCCATATTTGTCTCAAGGTTCTAGTTGTGTAGTGATAGCTTCTCTCTATGTTGCTTATTACAGGAAATATTCCCTGTCTTTGTACATAGTTAAGCTTACCTTATATTGTCCTAGGTTCAGGTTTAATATTGAATATCATTGATAACGAGAGACTAGAGTGTAACTTGACAAATACTTGTTCACATAGGTTAGAAATCGCGAAGATAATAACTGTTCATATGGCTCTTTCCATACTGCTGTTCTATGCATTTTGCATGAATGTAACATATAAACAATATTTGAAGCCAGAGGGTACTTACTGATGCTTGATGTGAACAGTGCAACAATAAACTTCTCGAAGATGATGTGGTTGAGATATAGTATTCCTAGTTCTCACTGGTTCTCTGCTTCTCTTCCTACAGTGTTTGAAACATGCATTCTTAAACACTTTTTTAGTGCATCATAAGTTTTGAGGAATAACTGAAGGCATTTTTCAATGTTCATTTTCATCTAGAGATATTCATTTTTGTCTCAAAACTACAACATATGATACTTTATACAGTACACGCAACTCAGATTCTTTTGCTAGTTGTTGAATATTTACATCAGCATGCCTTTTCTCCTTTGCTTACAACTCTCTGTAGATTCGTCTTGAGAACAGGATTCCAATAAATAATGGCATACTGTGCTTGAGTGCAAAAAATGTGAGTGTCATCGGAGGAACTGTCCAATCCTTGTATGAAGAATGGCAAATGAACCAGAAATTCTCAGGATTATCTCGCCCATCAATGAGGTTATCTCAAAATGATGATGGTGTTGGGCCTCCGCCATTCGAAAAGTTAGATATCAGTGTGCGCCCCCGCGGGGCATCCCAGGTGCAAGCATATCCTGGTAACAATTCATGTTTCCACTGTTTCTGTTTCCACTTTCCACTTGTATGATTACTTAAATCTGTCATTTATGTGTAGCTGCCTACTCTCTGTAAAGTATAGCATCGTAGCAAATAAGATTTGCATTCGATTCTGCTGGTGAAATTCACATTCATGTCAGATTGAGATGTTCTGGACTATTTCCTCAAAGAAAGGGTGATTATGGTAGTAT
Organism: Raddia distichophylla; assembly: GCA_005191435.1. Taxonomy (NCBI): domain Eukaryota; kingdom Viridiplantae; phylum Streptophyta; class Magnoliopsida; order Poales; family Poaceae; genus Raddia; species Raddia distichophylla. The sequence goes on along the minus strand of SPJY01035639.1, from coordinate 7,247,296 downwards.
TATTATGCACCAGTAAGTAGTAAGATGGTTGCTATTTTGGAACTTAATGGGGAGTCATGGTTAAGTCCTGCAAAATTTGACAAGCCGTAATTTGTTGTCAAATCTGGAAAACATGGAACTGAACTAAGCTAAAAATCTCTTCGCTAGGTAAAAAGTTTATCCTTCCTAGGTTCCTTATGTACCTGTAATATATGCTTTGAGATTTCTCAACATTAGGAGTAAGCATTTTTGTACATTTACATGGTTGTCATTTTTTACAGTCTTTGGGGCTGCATACAAGATTACCCAGGCAACTAGTGCCTGCATATTTTGCAATAATTTTGGTGATTTAACTGTAACTTGTAACCACCTTGACTTATTTCTTGCGTCATAGCAGATCATAAAGCTCAGAACTTGGGGGTCCCTCATGACCATGTGTCGGTTAATTCCAGTGGCAAACCTATAATGAATGAAGATTCAAGTAATGTGAAGAAAGAGATTATAGCGAGCAAGGTGGATTCCAAACAGTCCAGCTCTGAGAGCAGACCAAAAGAAGGTTGGCTTCCAGAACCTTCCTTTAATCTAAATTTACTGGACACAATTTGTCAGGCACAGTTAGGACTTCAAACTTTCTGCCCTTGCGTGGTGCAGTCAGCGAAGCAGTTCCTGTTCAAAACCAAGCTGCTGCACAGAAGCTGCTCCAGAAAATGGCTATGCCTGAAGACAGGTATAGTCGGGGTCATAAATTCAAAGGCAAAGACAAGCAAGAAGACACTCAGGTCTTTACCCTTGATGAATGGGAGAGGAGAAAAACCGCTGGTTTAGTATCCAAAACTGATAGCCACATACAAGATACTAGCCGAGACGAGGAGCTGGCAAGACAGCTCCAGGAACGACTAGATTTAGAAGATATCATGGTTGGTTATTAATTTCCACGTCATTTTGTCTTCCTTCTCCAAGCATTCAGTTACACTGGTCCGAAATTTCATTTTTAATGGCAATGCGATGTTTTTCCAGGGTATGCCGGAGAGTTCAGATGCTGAACGCATACGAATGAGCATGTTCAGCTTCAATGGCCCTGAAGAAATGGGTGGTGGGGGAAGAGATTTTCGAGGGCGTGGACGGGGCAGGGGAAGGGGCCGTGGGCGTGGGCGTGGACGGGGCCAGGGAAGATTTTAGTGCAATCCCAAAATGTGTGTTCTTAGGGTTTTTTTAGTGTTGAGTACGTGTCCTTGAGAGATGTTAGTATTGGAATTCTTGCAGTAGTATGTGAAGACCACATTCAAATCATGTTATTTTCTTTGTTAAAAAAAGTTATTTTCTCTTTTTCCCTCCCCTAATGATGCTAGGTAATGCCAGGATTCAGAAACAACCTGTACACTTTCCTGAAAATTTTGGTCTTATTAACAGATGTATGGAATGGCACATGCTCTTAACTTTGAACTTGATTAAATTCCAATGTGTACAGATGTATGAAACTGGCATTAGTTATAATTCTTCTGTTCATTAGATGAATAGTACATGCATTCGTAAACTTCTGTTTTCCCTTCAAACTGAAACTTTGCTCGTTTGAGTTTTTACTCTTCTTTTTTAGCCCGTCTAAGTTAACTTGGCAAAGCCTGTTGTTGCTGATGAATCTCTCATCAAGATCCTGGGCGTCGCCCACCAATATGGAGCAAAAAAATTCTGGCCCACCTGAAAATGTCCCGTACCCTGTACACGCTGTATGGGCCAGATCACAACTCGGAAGTTGGAACAATTGTCAAACATGACCCTATTTGCTTCGCTGGTTTGATTTTATTCAACTAAAAATTATATTATTATACAAACCATTCACGTTATTTTATAATAATTTTTATTTTCTAAAAATCAAAATAAAAGTAAATTTTTAGCTTTTTTGCCTGCCCCTTTTAGCTTTAGGTCAAACGAACCGAACCGCGTATGAAACTATCAAGGCCTTGAACCTGAAGAAATCTCAGGACAGCGCCGCAAGTCACCGCCACCTTCGCGTCGCGTGCAGCGTGCTGCTCCAAAGTCCAAACCCCCCTCACGAATCAATCTCACGACCAGCGAGATCAAGCAATCGGCATCGGTGGTATTCGTAGGATCCCCAGGGCGGAGAGATCTCCGCGATGGATCAGGGCGGCGGCGTCTGGATCCGCGCGGCGGCGGCTGTCGCGGCGGGCGGCGCGATCGCGGCGCGCGCGGTCCGGCGCAAGTCCGTCGACCCCACCGCCGTCTTCGTCGGCGTTCCGGCCATGGTCGCCCACACCGTCGCCGGGTACAGGTGAGAGGCGCCTCCTCTTGCTCGTGGAATTTCTCGTTTCCGGCGGGTGGCCCGTAAGTGATGGGATATTGGGATCTCGGATCTCGATTCGAGCCTTTGTAGGTTCGCGGGATTGCTGCTGGTGTTCTTCTTCACGTCGTCGCGGGTGACGAGGGTCGGCGAGGCGAGGAAACGCGCGCTTGATCCCGAGTTTAAGGAGGGCGGGCAACGCAACTGGTGAGTGAGATCGTTGCTTCTGCTACTCTTATTTATCTATGCGAAGGAACTAGTGGATGCAGTGAATGGATACCCTGGAGAGATTTTGGAAAAATGCTATTTGTATTGTTAGAGATTTCGAATATGTTTATTGTTGAGTATATGAATTGTGGCGGCAATTCTGTGGAAGCTTTATGTGTTCAGTGGATGTATTGTTGTGATTGAGGATGAGATTGTTTGATGGCCTTTGGGATGGTGACAAATGTACCGGTTTATGTCAATAAAATGGGCTTCAAATGAGTTTGGTTTTGATTGTTGAGTAGGATGATAAGGTAATTCGTGGAAACACAAAAATACCCCTTAAGTGGATAATATCTGCAATTCAATGGTGGAACAAAGTTACTGAGAGCCTCAGTAGTTCTTTTATCTAAATGTGCTTTTGATAATTTGGTTATATATGTTATGTCAAAGAAAGAAATGGACTCGGTGAGTTAGACTTTCGTATGAAGAAGAGCTGGTTTGAGCTTAAATCTGAAGCACAAAATGAGTTCACTTCTGATGAGTGGTTCAATGGCATATATGAATTGGAAATTTTGATCACAACTTGACAGCTTTCTTTTATTACAAACTTAATTTGTGTAGTTGGGAACTTTTTAGGCCTGTATTAGTTTGCTTTAAATTCATCTTGTTATTACCTTGACATATGACTACTTCATTTCTTCCCATTGGCTATGTTGTTGATTTATACACCAAGATCAATCCTTCTTAAATTTACTACAAGACAAATCGATTAAAATGATGAACAGTCTACTTTGATGCAAATACTTCCCCCCATATTTATCCAATTTTCACATTTGATAGATAGTTTTCAAACCACAAATAACTCTTATTGCTGTGTAAAAGAGATGTGAACCTTGTTCCTATATGCTTACATGCTTTTTAAATTTGAGAATTTATTGCCATTGCCATTTTAGAGAGGATAGGAATCTAGGATGCCTTTCAGTTTTCAGAAAATGCCCTTCTGAATCTTTCTAATGCAGGTGCACACCACTCTTATTGGCAGGAAGCAAGTTTTGTCAAACAGTGGCATTGCAAGTATCTTGGTAGTTTTGATAGCGCTAGTTACCGGAGGGAAAGATAAGTGTTTAGATTCAAAAGACTCAAGTTTTGTAACTGCTCTTATTGGTGGTGTCATTGGACACTATGCTTGCTGCAATGGTGATACATGGTCTTCTGAACTCGGGATACTTAGCAATGCTGAACCACGGATTATCACAAGTTTCAAGGTATACATTAGATCTTTTTTCTAAGAAAAAAATCAGTAAATCTGTATTGTCACCTTTTCTTTCCACGTGAAACTTCATCAGAGGGTGCGAAAGGGAACCAATGGCGGGGTAACCATTGATGGACTTCTTGCAGCAGCAGCAGCTGGATTCTTGATCGGGCTCGCTTTTGTCCTAATAGGATTCTTAACCACTCAGTGTTCTCCTGATGTATTCTGGAAGCAACTGTTAGTTATACCCTTAGCTACAATTGCTGGCCTATGTGGAAGTTTGATCGATTCATTCTTGGGTGCAACAGTTCAATACAGTGGGTACTGCAGTGTCCGTAAAAAGGTATTGCACTCTCAAACCCTAATCAGAACATGGTAATTTTACGGAACCAATTCAATTCCTTTAGAAATCAGGAAAAATTCCTGCTATCCAAACGAGGCTTTAGCATTTAAGAATTCTAGATGTTTAGAACCATAATAAGTTAACAACCTTTTACCTAGAAGATGATTGGCTTTCTATTTCATCATTTATGCAGGTTGTTGGAGCAGATGGTCCCACGGTTACCAGGATTTCTGGGATGAACATACTGGATAACAACGGTGTCAATGTAGTTTCTGTGTTCTTGACAACTCTTCTTACTGCTTTGGCGTGCAGATACATCTTCTGACGACAATAGGAAACATATTGATGAGTTATAACAGATATCTCGTAGTAATGTGATTATTCATTTCTATATTCTTAATATTAGTGTTTCACTTCGAACGCAAATTCTTGTATGGACAAATTCAGCTGTAGCTATCCCATACGGATGTCACATTGAATAGAGGAGCCCTTTTACATCAGAAAAGTGCTGCCTTCTCATACATTTCTCGAGTGTGCAATGGATGAGATTCCCGTGACCTGTTCTTTGCTAACCATTAACTCATATTCCTTTTTATGTAGATGATTCGGCCATTTTAAGATCAGCAACATATTCGGTGCAAATGTCCGTTGGGTGCTAACATACTAATAATAGATTTGAGCCATCAGATCCATGAGAGGTGGAAGTTCTTTTTTATTTAAACACTTTCACAAAAAAAAATCGCCTAACATTCTAAGTGGGAAAAAGGCCTTTATCTCTCCGGATCTAAGGTACTCCTCATGGATCCGATGATTTAGATTTGCTAATGGATCCGATGATTTAGATTTGCTGCTAGCATGTTAGCATCTAATGAACATTTGCATTGAATATGTTGTCAGTGGTCAATCACCTTAGCTAATCATATGTTTAACCACTAGATGAGATCATACCTAAACGTTTGAATCTCAGACTCTCAGTCACACTTACCATCTACCAAATGTTGGAGAAAAAAGGGCAGATGCCATGAAGTGGTTGCCCTAACCGTGGCAAAGATGGTCGGGCCAATTGATTCCATTTAATTAAGAGAAGTCTTTATTCTATATAGAACAGGCACGTCAGTGACGAGACAAAAAGTAGCTTTACAAACAGCTGGTACGTGTACAACAACAAAATCAACAAATTGAAACAGGGTGCTTCGGTTCCTGAACTACTGAAGCGTCACGAGATGGAAATGATGGATCGCTAATTTTTTCGGTTCCTGAACTGAAGTGACACGAAATGGAGATGATGGATCGCTAATTTTGCCATGACGATGAGCAGGTTAACCGCAGCAGAGGCACTCCAGGCAGCACTCACAGGTCTCGTAGCAGCAAAAGCAGCAACACAGGGTGAAGAGGCTGCAAAAGAAGTCAGGGACCAGTGTAAAAGTAATTTCCCCTTCCGTAGGGCATTCGGTATTAGATGAAAATGACCAATAACCACTGCTACTAATCCATTTATGATTTATCATTTACGAGTCTAGGAGTGAAATCATGTTTTTTTTTTCTAACTTTCAAGAAGAATTTGGATTTTCCTTGTACTTCTGTTCTTGAAGTCAGATTGCCAGAAGAAAAATTCACATATTAATTAAATTGCGTGCTCCGATCAATTCACCCAAGACCAAAATATCAAAGTTGAGGAATGACAGGTATTATAATTCAATGCTCCACACCCGTTTTATTAAAAATTCAATGCTCATGAAAAAAAAACTCTGATATTATATTAAATTGCATGCTCACGAGCTAAGGCAGATAATATGGATATGCATAAATCTACCCTAATTCACCGGCAACCTAGATCTCTCTATTCAATGTATCACGCATCCGAGTGGGGAAAAACATGGAAACAAATCATGTTTTGCCTGGTAGGAACATCAAGAAGAAGTATAAACTAACAACATCTGACAGAAGAAGGATCACCATGCATAGAGGCAGCCTTTGTCCTCATGGCGCTTCTGGACATGGCCGTAGTAGGACATGTCCTGCGCCGCCGGAGGGTTATACATCTCTCCCCGCGCTGCTCCGAGTCGCTCGCCGGAGAGGAAGACGAAGACCAAACCAGTAGAGAGAGAGAGAGAGAGAGAGAGAGAGAGTGTATTAACGGCTCTCGAGTCTCGAGCATGGATCACTTCATGCCAAGCTCGAGGCTTCTTTTATAGGCAGCTCAGCTCAGCTAAAGCCTGAACCAGGCAACCAACCACTAGAAATTTGAAAACGGCTTACCCAGGTAACCATGCGTTGGTACAATGGTACTGGCTTTGACTAGCCCGGGAGCAATAATTGACCGGCTAATGTGGTGCTTAATCACACCGAAGAGATAGATTATGCTCTTTGTTAATCTTGTTTAGCATCGCGCCCGTCGTGTGGTGTACACATGTTAGCAAATGTCAGGAGAAACGTGGTGAAGGGGTATTAATTAAGAGACACCGTGGCATGCATCCACCCGGTGAGAATTGGCTCGGAGTTTAGACCATATCCACGATGGAAGATAGAAATTAGTTTACCTAATTTGTGCTATGACAGAATAGACACGGCCCTATTGTAATCAATTGTCTCATCTTTTGGAAACTAATGATAGAGCTTGTATGAACAAAACTAACAACCAACGAGTGAAATGTTCTAGGCTCATCATATCTGGATCCAAATAGTACTCCAGAAGTATTAGGTAAAAATTAGGTTGTTCTTTCGGTGAGAGAGAGACATGAGACATGATGACATTTAAGGAGCTACTTGCTTGCACTATCATTTTGGTCCGTCTGTAATATAGGTGTGAAATGGTGGACACCATCTAACCAATTTTTATTTTTTTTTTCCGGGGAAGCGACTGTCATGCCGTCTCATGAGGTTATTTTGAGCATTAAAAGTCACTAGAAGCAACCGAATAACTCTGTACCTCCTTTCTGCATTTGAATGAATTAGGCAACTCGCCTCTTCATAAAAAAAAAAGTCACTAGAAAGAGCAAGTAGATAATCGAATCTAAACATCATGAAAGAGTTATGTTAGGACATCTGAAGTTCTCAACAACTCCCATTCGTTTTTGTTGCCCGTTGAATCTAATTGCTTGAAAATTTCCAACCTTTCAAATAGTTGCTTAATTTTTTGTGCTTCATAAGTTTTGATCAATAGAGAAGCCAATTTGTTCACAAACAACCGAATCAGATGTTATACTGTAAAAACACAGCAATAAGATTTAACAAGTTTTTCGCCACACAAAAAAGGTTGCCGACTTGCCAATTTGCCTTGCTCTCATGCAATCTATACTGTCCACACTTCAGAGCACTCAGGTAGAACCAATCAACATTTTTGCCAGGAAACAATGCCCATTACTCGAGAATACGCCACGAAAAATCAAGTGTCCTTTGTCTTCAAACCATCAACTATTAATTACAGACTTTGACAGGGGGCTTACAAAGGTAACAAAATGCCTTGTGTATCCCCAGAGAAGCAAGCAACTTCATCTAGCTACCTAGCAAGGAAGTAGAATGGGGTATATTTGACCCCATGTTATGTCACAGTTGGAGCTACCAGAGGCGCTGATGATGGAGGAGCCGGAAAGCTTGTGTCGGTGATCACTGGTTGGAATGCAGCCGCAGCATTCCGCTCCAGTTGCTCCCACATAAGCCTTCGCCGCTCCTCAGTTGCAGCTCGTTTCTCCTCTTCTGCTTGGAAATTGCTCTGACAAGCCAGGAGTAATCTCTCATCCATGTCAAAGAACATTTTCCTGACATTCATTGTAACATTGAGAACAGACTGGTTCCAGTGCCAACGAGAATTCCTCTCCAGAGCTGGATATATGAGAGGTAGGATCACTTGACGATTTTGGGATATCATATCGAACAAATGCTCATTATTCCACAAAAATAAAGCTCTCTCAGCAACCTGTGGAAGGCAAGCAAAAGAACTCAGATCTTGAATCACAAAGCAAAGGTAATTTTTTAAAGGGAAGAGAAATTAAAAAGATAATTTCACCAACAACTGCATGAGGAAGATCTGCAAATTCTACAGCAAGGAAGTGACATCAACCAAGGAGATAGTAGTGCTAGGACATTCATAATCTCACATTTATGTACTGTAAGAAACAAAAACAGGATTATGGTAATTCAAGCCTAAAAAAATCTCCTGATGTTTTCTCCAGAGCAGTTGCTATCACAGCTAGCTATTAGTCATTTAGTAGTCAAGTCATTTCCTTTTACATATTGATTCAATATATCACAGCTCTTGTGACATTTCAGTCTCAAGGATCCTTTCTTGTTCAAGCAACATCAATAATGGATTAATTAATGCATGGTTTTATCAGCTTAAAAATAATTGTCAGAAAAGTAGTTCTGTGGATATAAGAAAACAAGATCCATGGAATATTCCACATTAATATGTCTCAAATGGAAAACCATGTTTCTACCTAATTGATTGTCAAGGTCCACAGAAAACACATTCTTTTTATAGGGAGTGGGGATTTGCATTTTGCAACATCGTAATTCATAAGATGACACTGACCAGACCAAATGACTTTGATCATGCAAACCTTATAACCCAAACAAGATGATTCCAACACATTCACTGCCACAATTTCCTCCCTGTTGTCTTCCTAATTCTTATGGATTGATGATTTATACTTTTGTGACCTACCATACACTGGGACCAAGATATAGGAAATAATAAACAATCCTAGGGTATTTCCAGTCCTATATTCAAACAAGGATGGTCTAGAACTTTCTAAAGGAAAGTGTAGACCACCAGTTGCACTTGAACTAACAATGGAGTTGCTTGGTCTCACTTTAGCCAACAAGAAAAGAGTTTAGCCACTGATGAAATATCTTATCAGTAACCACGATGTCATAAAAGGTGCAGGGGACCATGTAAGTTGCAATTAATATTAATAAATTAGAAAGGCACATGGAAAAGGAAAGAGATCAAACAGATTCTTTCACTAAAATAAGCAAAAGACTGAACCAGTACACAGCTTTGCAACTCCTAGATAAAACAATTGTGATGAAAAGCTCGTATTGATGTCTTAAATTCATGTTCAACATGCATTTCTTAATCGTATTTCTCAGCCTAGAGATTGTTGCAAATATGGTATAATGAAATAATACATGGGGCTGAGGGGAGACACAATTCAAGTATACACACTAATAAGTGGCTACTTCAAATTAAAGTTTTGGTTTTAGAAATAAACTTACCTGAAAATGGGAGCTATTGAGGCAATTTGCAATCCTCCGGAATAACGGAACCATGCATTTCTGAAACTCAGCCATGTCGGTCAGCTCCAGCACCTCCTCCAACTCCCCCAAGAACATCATCTCCTTCTGACTATTTGTAACTGGCCAGTACTTCAACAGACCTCTGATTACAGTTCCTGAAAGCTTTGGTTCCTTCTCGATAAACTGTGTTATGCAGTACGTCAGCTGTGGCAGATATACACCCATTGTCTTTGGCTTGTGAAGTGGAATCAATGCTTTCCATAGAAACAGCTTATGTTCCTCCTTCAATGGCTTTGCAAAACCACTTATTACACTGCCGAACACTTCCAACAGCTCAGCTATCCCATTGTGATGGTCGGTCTCAAAGACAAACCTGTAGAAGATATTACTCACAGCCTTACGGATGAAGGGCCGATTCCCCATGAACTTGCCATATATCCTATGCAATATTGTTTTCAAGCAATCCCTCTCTCTTGGGTCATCAGAATCAAACAGGTCTAGCAGCCTTGAGATGAATGAACTGTCCACAAACTTCCTAGCTACCTTGGGATCAACGTATGGTGAGGTCACAAACCGAAGAAGCAATTCATACACGACTTGCAGGTGGTACCAGGAGGGGTCAAAGAACGGCTCGTCCTCCTCAGTCTCCGACGCTGTTGTTCCTGTCCGAACCTTGGGTGGGAAGACCCTGAAGAGGTTAACAGAGAACATTCGCACGCACGCCAACATCATCGCCTCCGTGAGGGGCTCCTCGGCAGCGCCAATGCAATCGACGAGGGACATGAGGACCTGCCGCTTCCTCTCCTTCTCCGGCGAGTCCTTGCCCCGGTCGGAGAAGTCGAACACCACACAGCAAATGTTCACCTTCTGGATGAATGCATCCTCCCTGGACCTCCCCTCGGCTCCCCCCGCAGGAGGAGGAGGCGACACGTTCGGCTTCCCCGCAGCCCCATTTGCCACAGGAGACAGAGGCAGCGGCTTCGTCGGCGGCGAGCCCCCTCCGCCGCCGCCCCCAGAGCTGGATTTCAGCGACTTCCACGACAGCTTGCCAACGAATTGCTTCCACATGGCGGCGAGATTCGGCGGCACCAACACCACATCAAATTCCCCCCAATTAAACAGCCATTGCGACAATCCTCCGCCCTCCCAAAGAACACGACGGCGCGAATCCCGGCCCGTCAAAACTGCACCATGCCACCCCCGCGGGATTCCACGGCGACGAATCTCACCAGAAACCGCAGGCACGGATCAATTCCTCGCCCCCAAACCACGCCACACCACCAATGCGACGGATCAAGAGCCAAAGAACGCACCAGGGGGGAGCGAAAAAAGGAAGAGAAAACGAAAAGCAAGGGGCATGCCACCTCAAGAAAACGGTGGAGATATCGCGCCGCGCGAGCGCCAAGAGCGCAGCCGCGGGGAAGGATCCAGCAATGGCGGTCTCAGGGCCAGATCCGGGGGGCGGAGGCGGCCACCATGGATGGGATCTCGGGAGGAGGGGAGGGGAAAGGAGTGGAGAAGTGGGGAATTTTTGGCGTTTTGAGGAGGGTGGTCACACGCGCGCACACACTGGGCGACAGTGCGACTGTGCGAGTGAGTGAGAGGCAGAGCTGCACATAGCAGCACGGATCCCTCGCCCCATCTCGGCCGTCAGATCAGGCCGGTCGAGCTGTGCCGACCGTCCGATCGTTCCCCCCACGGTCTCGGCGGTGTAGGACGTGTTGATGTCGACTGGATAATCAGAAGAAGTCAGCTGCAACGGTCGAGAAATTTCGTATAATCCGGTGGTTTGTTTACTTTGTTTTAGGATAAAATCATTGTGATTTAACTGATTTCTGGCTTTGTTTCCTTTTTTAACTATGCTTTTAAACTGTGTATACAAGTCCCTGCTTTAAACAAAGCATTCTCCTACTAGATGATGTGTAACATCGGCCCGGTAGGGTTCCATACGCCGCCACCCTCAAGGAGATCTATAGAGGAAAAAGAGAGAGGGAGAGTTTGAAGCTGACGTCGATCCGTCCGTCGTCTTCGCTCTTGGTGGCCTTCGGGCTACCAACGGGTAAGGACGACGACGAATCGATGCCGGCGGAAGGTTAGCCATAAGTTTTTAGGTTGAGAGAGTAGTCAATAAAGGACTCGTTGCATCGACGCAACGGAGAAAGATGCAGATCTTAGACTTCATCCTAGGTCGGTGCAGCGGTGCTGATATCCGGATTGGTGATTTGGGTCGGAAGGAGGGCTTCTCTTCGAGCTATCCGATGAAATTAAAATAAAGTTGTCGAGTGGGAAAAAGAGGTTTCTTTTTGCCCTTCTTTATTTGCTAGATCTGGTTGTTTTCGATTTGTTTTTTTTGCGCCGGAGATCTTAGTGAAATCGAGCAAGTCGTGTGTGTTTTTTTTTCATATTTAGTCTTTTTCAGATTGTTCCTCGAGTCAAATATTCAAGTCGCCATGATTACTTCTTGATGTTGATCTATCAAATTTATTTTCCGTGATAGACAAGGATGAAGAATCTGTGGTTTTCAGATATTACAAAGTCGATGGAGTCAGAGAGAAATCTGGAGATGCTACAATTTTAGCAATAGATCCTTGACAGAAGAAAATTATAATTTTCTTTTTTGTGAGGGTTTTTGTGTAAAAGTGACACTGATATTCTAATGAAAAGTCTCCTTTTTTCTAAAAAAACAAAGATTTTTCCTGCTTCGTTTGTTTTAGGCTCTGTTCTTTTAGTCTGATCTGAACGGCCGAATAGTTGAAATGATAAAATTTTGAGAGATTTTCAAGATAGTCTGATTGACTTACTTTTTTAAAACGTAAGGACCCATCTTCGAGACAATGAAAAACGGACTAAAAAACTCAAAGCACATGTCTCTTTAAAACATAGATAAGTCGTTAAACTGTTAAGTTATTAAATCGTTAAGCTAAAAAGAACATGGCCTAGTTTCATTCTTGCATTTTAAACATAATTAGATTCTACTTGGTGAATGATTCGTGGATCAATGAGCCCACAATTCGATAGTTCCTTTGCACCAATCATTTGGTTAGTCAGGAAGCCAGCGAGCTAAAATCAAATGATGGGCGTGTTTGACATCCCAAAACGCCGTGATTGCTCTCTTAAACTATGGTGGTTTGAGTAAGCACGAAGTTCTCCAACCCTTTTTGTTACCCCGAGACCTAGGGGGGAAAAAATGAGCATCTCGATATCATCGTGTTAACACCAAAATATGAAAATAGCATATGGCTCTAGAATGTTTTGGAAATTGATTTATACGAAAATTCATGGACTGAATCGGCTAAAGAAGAAGGGTTTAAGTCGTTTACGAGACGTGGACGACACGTAAGAAAAGGAAAAGAATTTACGGATCGAGTCGGCTAAGAAGGAAAAAAAAATTACGGACTGGGTCGACTAAGGCTAACTCTAACAGTGATCTCTAAATTTGGCCTCTTATAGCCTCATATACAGGTTTTCTAAAAAAATCTCTCCCTATATTTTTCTCATTTCCAACAACATTCCCTATATGGAGAATTATATAGGAAAAGGAGATAGAATCCCTACATATAAAGGAATGAAGAGCAATTCTCTATTTTAGAGGATGAAATAAGAAATGTTGTTGAAGTACATAGGGGAAGAATCCGTCCTCATTTTTTGGTAGGGGAAGTTACGTCTCAAGTCAGAAATGGCTTCATTCTTGCATTTTAAACAGAATTAGATTCTACTTGGTGAATGATTCGTGGATCAATGAGCCCTCAATTCGATAGTTCCCTTGCACCAATCATTTGGTTAGTCAGGAAGCCAGCGAGGAGTATGTTGATTTCCTAAAATCAAATGATGGGCGTGTTTGACATCCCAAAACCCCGTGATTGCTCTCTTAAACTATGGTGGTTTGAGTCACCACGAAGTTCTCCAACCCTTTTTGTTACCCCGAGACCTAGGGGGGAAAAAATGAGCATCTCGATATCATCGTGTTAACACCAAAATATGAAGATAGCATATGGTTCTAGAATGTTTTGGAAATTGATTTGTACGAAAATTCATGGGCTGAATCGGCTAAAGAAGACAGGGTTTAAGTCGTTTACGAGACGTGGACGACACGAAAGAAAAGGAAAAGAATTTACTGGTCGAGTCGGCTAAAGAAGGAAAGAATTTACCGGCCGGGTCGACTAAACAAAGATAGGGTTTTGAGTTGGGTATGAAGGGTGAACAACACAGAAGAATCAGATTGAAAAAAGAAAAGGACAGGAGTTTGAATCAAATACGACACATGAGAAACACATTTTTCTCTTGTATAAATAGTTGGGCTACAACTCTATAAGGCGCATTGACAATCAATCGAATACGATTATTCTTTTTCTTGTAATATACTTTTAATTGCATTAGGTCTAGCATAGTAGTTTTTCGTCGTATTTAGTTCTTGGTCAACTTGTTGCGCGTTGCCTTCTCGATCAACCACACAATACAACCCCGGGTGAGTAATGTCTCGATCAAGTCCGATCTTCTTGCTTGGTTCTCACTTTTTATCGGCTAATCGCTCTTATATCTAGCCAATAGATCGTTCACCGTTCGATTTACTTGCTAGTTGATCATATTAACTAGTTCGTAGTCTGTTTACCCTTTCTTTGCTGCTTTGTCTATCTAATCAACTTTAGTATTGTTTATCTTTTAAATTTTCTATTTGGTTGATTCTGTCAATTTGGTAACATATTTATACCTAAAATCTATTGGTTTATATTACTTCTAAGCCAATAGTTTCTTTATCTATCACTTGTTTAGATTTGCTTCGTTTGTCTTTGACCATCTTAGTAGATCCAATCGGCTCAATAAAGCTGATTATGTTTTTTTCCTGCTGATTGCAGGATCAAATCAACGGCACACTTGCGAACCTAAATTTGGTGCTGACGGGAACTCTGAATTCCAAGCTCCACGGTGTGTTTGGCTAATACAACTTTCGGCGCCAACACATTAGCAGCAATAGAACGACGTCACTCAAGAATTTGAGAATTATTGACGTCGCATATTTTAGGTTGGGTTAACAATGACTAGTTAACTTAACTTGTGAGGTTAGTTTAATCTATTTTTTATGTTCGACGACTAATTCAGACATTCAGTCTATTATTGTGTTTGATTAACGAGGTTAGTAACAAGAGAAAGCATGTCCCGTCTTTTTTAATTTGCATGTAACCAGAAAAATAAGTCGAACGAAATGGGGTTATACTCCTCGCTTTGAAAAGCTTTTAGTATATCAATCCAAACAAATATCTTAACTGTAAGCCTACGTAGTTTACCTAACCTCGTTTGAGCAAGGTGCTTTAATTGGTGGATCAAACCTCTGACATTGTAACCTAGCGATTGCCCTACATATGTAATACTCTACCTTGTAGCTTGTTCTGATGTGTAGCTCGTGTGACCCACATGAAACGGTATACCCACTCACAATCTCTATGAGGGTGAGAGCATTACTGACCATACATCGTCCATTGTATGGCCGTCGTGTGTCTCCGTGAGATAATAGGCTGGACATAGAATGCCATTGTATATTTGGGAATAGAATCCTATTGCCGCCGCCGCACGGTCTCCGGTGACTGCCGTAGCCTCATGTCCCCGGCGACCACGGTCGCTGCTGCACAGCCCTACGGCACATGCTCGCGTGCTGCTAGGGTGGCGACCGTGCGCACCTCCATGACCGTGGCCACCGCGTGTCCTCGGCGACCGTCGCCGCTACTGCGCGGCCCCACGGCGCGCTGCGCCGCCACCCGATGACCGCCGTTGCGTGCTCCTTGGCCGCTCGCCTCCTCTGCTCGGTGAGGTGGTCTAACACATGCTCATCGTCGCAGCTGTTGGTGTACGAGGTCATCAAGATGTCCTCATACGATTGCGGTGCTTGCGGCGGCCCTTCTAGCGACGTTGAGCGCTGTCAACTACAATGTTGATTTTTACGTCCACACCCTCGTATAATCAGACTTAGACCACATGAATCGAAAAATGTCATCAAGAAGTCAAAGGAAGTGGGGTCCCAACCCCCGATGGTTAAGATCTCGTAAACACCGTTGGATCAGATTAAGGCCCTGTTCTTTTGAGCTTAACGACTTAACAACTTATCGACTTATCTACGTTTTGAAAAAAATATGTTTTGAGGTTTTTTTAGTCTTTTTTTTCGCCGTTTTGAAGGTGGGTTCTAGCGCTTTAAAAAGTAAGTCAAACGAAATTGATCCGAATCTCGAGACTACCTTGAAAAGCTCTCGGAGTTCAGTCATCTTAGCCGTTTAGTTGTTCAGCCGTTCAGATCAGCTCAGAAGAACAGGATCTAAATCAATGGTTAAAAACAACCGAGGTGCGTGCTAAAAAGTTTTTATTTTTAATTATAATCCACGTAGCATGGACGGAGCGGTCGTTTTCTGCGAAGAAAAAGTGCGACGACCAAGGGAACGGGGGTCGAGAGTCGAGACGTCGCTACCGCGCCCTGTGGCAGATCAGCGCAGAGGCGACGGCGAAAATGACACCGAATTAGCCAAAGCCGACGCCTTTCACTCATCGTCCCCAACCTTCTAACCATCTTCGTTCCATTCCATGCGCGCGGGGTGCATGCATCTGAGCGAATGCACAGTGCCTGCGCATTGATCACACTTCAGATTGTCCTAACAAGCTCGTGCGACTGAGGATATATAGGTACAATGGTATGCGACCACTCGTTCACGCTTCACGTCATTTTAGTTAACTGATAAAATATGGCTTCTGTGTGTAAAGATGTGCACAACGCCAGTAACAATACTCATTCATGTAACTAAGACATTTGTCAGCGGCATGTACGAGAGTAACTTGTATGTTAATGCACAATTATTTTTATCTTTAATACAGTATTGTTTGTCCTCATGGTACATTTGGTCACAATATTTGAAGAAAACTAGAAAATGGTATCCTATTCTCCGAGTTACTGAAACAATATGAAGCTCCTTGTTTCCTCACGCCGCATCCCTCCTCTTCTTCACCGGCCTCCTCCTTCCTCCGCACTATTGCAACGTCGCCAGCGGCTGCACTCCCCTTGCTTAGGATTCGAGAGCGGGTTCCTCGTGCCCCTCGAGCTAAGAGGGAGACCAGGGCGATCGCCCCACGGTGGGTAGAGGATCGTGGGGGAAAGGCAAGGCAGCGACAACACTGCTGAAGCTGCTCGAACAATTGAAGACGATGGAGCGGTGGTAGTGGGCAGGTCAGCACACGACGATCAAATTAAGGTGATCAGAGTCTGCATGATAGCGGGAGGATAAGAGGCGAGGCGATGATTGCTCCCCTAACCGTGGATGGTGGCGGCGGTGATGGAGGAGACGCACAGAACAAATATAGATAAGAGAGAGGAGGATGGTGGCTGAGCGGCGAGGGAGGAAGCGGGCAGAGACCGGGCGGCGAAGGAGGAAGGCGACCGCGACACCACCCAGTTTGTGAGCGGAGTGACATGGGTAGCATTTGCCAGTATATAACATTTACAGATGACTCTTCTTTTTCCTCCAATCTTTCATCGACATCAGCTAAAACGCTGTGTTGAAAGGGTTATAGATGGCTAATGGTGGACGGCTGCAAAATGGGAGTGGTAACCGCTCGTCTTTGGTCGATGAGATCACACGATGGCACGATGGAATGCAGGAACAGGCACTCGACAGCGAGCGAGCTAGCTAGCTCACCGGCTACAACTGGAAAAGGAAACGAAAGGAAGAAAACGACCTCCCGTTCTGATCTTATCTCTGCTCCGGTCTGGCTGAAAGAACATGGCCGAGTCCATGATTCGATTCTCCGACATGCGAATTATTTTACCTTCGGAAACAGTGGTCTCAAACAGTCAGCGCAACGTGGTCAGTCACGTAGTCATCAGGGGGCCCTGCACTTGTTTATTAAGCCGAAGATAATAATGGCTTCATTTTCAATGACCATTCCAACTGGCATCAGCATGACATGAGTTCCACGGGGGAAAGAAACATTATATTTTTCAGCAGAAAAACCTGCGGGTAGTTAACTGTAAAAGGGATCGAAAATGAGTGTATTTGCAAAAAGAAAACATTTACAAGTTGGAAGAGTAACGAAGAAAATAATCTAAGCTTCGAAGTTCATCTGTTCAAGGCCAACAGTATTGGTTACTTGGCTGCACGTTCACTAGGAAAGTTCAGACCTAGTAGTAATTAGTTTCATTCGTGCGTTCTATGATCTATACAGAGGATACATTTAATACGAATCAGAAATTCAGAGAAACATTTGCAAGTCCAAATTGCAACCTCGTCAACATCTAATCCGTTAATTCATAATCAACAAATGTATCAGCAAACAGAATAAGGTGATCGCACATCATATAATGCAGAACCATGACCTTCAAACATAGCCATAACATAACACGATAGGGTTTACGACAGTAATACCAGAGACGTCACCAGCTCACCTGCAGCATCACACATAATCTAACAACAGGCGATCTGACAGCAAAGAACACAAGTAGTGTGTGCCTGGTGGTCTTATTCATCAAGGGACAAACTGTAGGTGTATATTTCAAGCTTCAGTGCTTCATGATCTATATGTAGAAAACTACAGACAAGTAATGAAACTACAACCTTTTCTCAACTCAATAGCATAAAGAACCGAAAGTAGTAGGTGACAACTGTACACATTTCTATCTCACATGAAGAACCCCAAGCAGAGCAATGTTTCCCTTTTCTTCCAAAGTAACCCAGCGTAAGGAGCATGGGTTTGCCTCATTGAGCAGCTCTTGGTGCTGGAAGCAACAACAACAAAAAAAGTAAATCAAGATGGCTGAGAGAGTCTGTACAAGAAGAGAGTGCAGCTTCAGCTGTAGCTTTTCATGAACCTAAGTTAACATGCTCACAGGATTTGTGATAGCAACGAGCATATACCTAAGTTAACAGCCTCAGAGCTTTTCATGAGACGAAGGCGTTGGCAGGTTTCCACAAACATCCTGCACAAGCATCAGGATGTGTTTGTTAGGAGATTGGAAAAGTTTGATAAGAGTTTTCTAAGCATTAACTCAATGAGATCAGAATAAGGAAAAATATTAAAAAGAAAATAGCAAGGACCAAACCATCTAAAAAATTAGTAAATTCTTAATCGTATTCCCTAGAAGGATCAAGAAGCAATTCTATGTCCTAGCATTAGGCTAGCGCACAGTGCAAATCAAAGTGGAGAACAAACTAGAAAGGAAGCCTTATCCAAAGTGGCCTGTGTTAACAAAGTGGATTCTTTTAGGAGTATTATACATAGGCCTCATAGCCATGGGCCGCCCTGCAGTGCAGACTGTACAAGGTAGAAACAGTAATACAGCGCAAGAAGAACCAAACAGGGAATTCTTGTGATTGGCACAAGGATCGACATTTCTAGATGGAACCTATGCCTAAAAACCGAAAGGCAAGGATGTGGGAATAACTAAGTTGCTTTTTTCATTATCTATGCTCTAACATGTAAAATCAGTTTAACTTGGCAAAAGGGATAATTTTGATACAGGTGGCTCGTTGAGCTGACTAGGGGAAAAGAGGAACAGGAATGATTGTCGGCACAGAAATATTGGTTGTCTTTCCTAATTCTGCTTCACTCAAACCTCCCATAACATCACTGTTAGATTGATGCAAGCAGAATCAGAGGAGGTCATATTTGTAGAGGCATGCATGCTACAGTCATGGATTGTATCGCTGCCAACAACCAAGAACATCTCCTGGGAATCAAACTATATCACTTTATGTTGTTTTAAACCTCAAGCAAAGCAACCATATAGTTTCCTACCCAGATCGTAAAGCATTGTTTCGTATCGATCATCCTCATTGCAGATCTTAACCAGCACAAAACCCACTTCTAGAGATAATACCAGTCTGTAATGAGACCATGGTTCAAGAAGGCGCTACGCGCTAGTCGGGCGGTGAGCTAGAGACTAGCGATTAGGCAGGATTAATCCAACAATAATCAGATGTAATTGGTAATCACTCCTAGGCGGAGGACTACCGATTAGGGATTAATCAGGGATTAATTTGGATTTTAAAACAGTGGATGAGACCTATATATCTCTGCCCTCCAACATCTGTCATGCTCATAATCAAAGCTAAGGGGTCCAATTTGGTGATAGGTCCAATCAGTAACCATCTAGAGTAAACAATCATCTCAACACACACTAAAAGCTAATCGTAGAACACAAATTGCAAAGAACTAAACAGAACTAATGGTGAATTTAGGGGAAAGGAAGAGCAGCAGGGCAAGAAGCTCACTTCCAGGGGACGTCGCCGACGAGCATCCAGTCGCCATCCTTGTCCTCGTACGTCGGCACGTACTCCGTCCCATTCATTGCGTCCACCAGCTTCCTCTCGTCGTCCGCGAACTTCCCTGCGCGCCGCAAGTCCAGCTCAAACCATCACTCATCAAGCAAGCAACGAGGAAGCAGCCAGAGGGAAGAGAGAGCACTGACGGATGGTGAAGTGGGAGAAGAACTTGTCCTGGAGCGCGCGGAGGAGCTGGTCGTAGCCGGCGTAGGCCTGCAGGTCCACCTTGCGCAGGTACGGCGCGCCGTCGACGGCCACCTTGACGAACTTGGCGGCCTCCCTGCCGGAGCCCGCGACGTCGGCGAGCGCGTTCTTGCGGAACGACCTCACCGGCGGCCACCCCACCACCCGCGCCCTGGCCGCCCAAACAAGCAGCAATAAGCCCGGGTCAAACTCAAGCCAAAACCGCCATGATTTCTCGCAAGAAAGCATTTTTTTTCCCACGAGGGAGGGAGGCAGATCGTACTTGGGGGCAGGGGGAGCATCGGAGGCGGCGACTAAGACGGGGAAGTGGTCGGCGTCGGCGTCGGAGGAGGCGCGCTTGCGGTCGGGGTCGGCGGAGAAGGCGACGGAGGAGCCGGGGAGGCGGAGGGTGAGGGTGAGGGCGGTGTCCTCGAAGTCGAGGCCGGAGGCGGCGGAGGACTCGGTGGAGCTCCGCTCCGTCTCCACCGACATGGCCGGCGGCGTCTGCGGCTGCTGCTTCCGCTTCGCGAGGGCGAGATGGGGGAGGAGCGCTCTGGGAGAGGCGAAGAGAGGCGGGGTTGGTTATAGGTGGGTGCGGTCACAGGCGGTCAATGGCAGAGGGCCAGAGGCCTTCAGGCTGCGTGAAGTTTTGCTTATAGGTACCCTACCTTTACTCTGATTTCTATGAAGGGTCCATATAACATTAGCCGAGTACCAACCACGGGTATGGAGGGAGCAAAGTGAAAATAAACCATGTGCCAGTTCAAAAAGATTACTAGTTGAAGAAACCAGCTCTAGAAGCTGGATCATTTGGCTCCCTCTCGAAACATCAAACAATGCCATATGATGCCAAACCTTTTTAAACAGTTTTGGTTCTCATTGCTTAATAGTAATGCCACTAGGTATGTTAAAAAAGTCCGAAGCTCATAAACTGTTTATGCTCGAACTCAGCTTGTTAGGCTCGGTTAGAACTCGGATTGAACTTTATACTAGCTAAGCTCGAGCTTGATCCTAAGCTTACGAGCCTAGACAAGCCGAGCTCAAGCTTGACTCGAGCCTACTTTAGCTTTGTCGAGCATATTTAAAACCTCAATATTCTAGATAAAATATGGTGCTCAAGTTCAAGCTCCATCCAAGCCTACTTGAGTTTCATCATATCTATTTAAACTATGTTTTTTCTCGATCACATCATATTTTACCAGGTTGACTTTAATCCGAGCTCGAGCTTTATTCAAGGTTGCTCAAGTTTTTATAGTTTATATTGAATTTATATCTTGGCGAGCCTATCTTTAGGCTTGAGTCTTGATTTAAGCTTGAGTCTGAAAGGGCAAACTCGTTCGAGCTCGATTTGTTTACAACCCTAAATGCCACACTTTCTAGCTAATAAAACCCACATATAATAAACATTTTTTTTGTGTCAATGTTTTGGATAAGGTGGCATCCTTGAAGACCACACTTTGTAAGGCTTGCCACCCTTTGGTAAAAAGGTAACGATTATCCTTAAAAGTTTACGGTAATAGTTTTCATAATCAGCTTCAAAAGGTTGGTTTACTTAGTCCAACTTGTTTGTAAGAGTTTTAAGAGGCTGGTGTAGAATTTTGAGAGACACAGTTAAGAAGATAGAGTATTTGAAAATATTTTTAAAATGTCGACTAAATTATCCAAGGAGGTTGCACGATGATCCTCGTCTTCTATGGATCTCAAGTCTCTGACAAAACGTTCTTAACATTACCTCTAAGCCTAATGATAACTTTCAACGTAAAATAATTACATGGTCATATTTGTTAGTTAAATAAATTTTCGCTTAGTTATAATTACAGGCTCCATCTTTTATCTTTAAAAGCATCGCAAGAACCACTCTAAACACAAAAGAGAACGCATGCTACGTCTACCTTAACCGTTGGTGCTTTTTCAATAAAACTCAAGAAATTTCTTCAGCTTCCCTAAAAAAAAGAAAGAATTTCTTCAGCTTCACTAGTGCTAACAACCAAGGCTCGTATAGTACCGTAATATCCGAAGGATGCGAGGTGTGGGGCGTAAAAAGGAGCGGAGAAGTTCGGGTTTTCCCAAAACGGAATAAACAAGAAAATAGTGGCACAGCATTTCGCGCGGGTCGCTCGAGCGGTGGGCCCGCCTGCCGGTTGGCCGCCCTGCAGCGCCCCCCCGGAAGCAGCGAGCGGCTCCCGCCCGCACGATCTCGAACCAACGGCCACCCACGGGCCCGCAGTAACACAGAAGCAGCATACATTTTTTTTTTTTAAAAAAAAGCTTGGATCATACCGATAAAAAAGATCGGTAAAGTTAAGCTGAGACAAAAGGTGCAACACCTATACAAGTTTTGTATTGAAAACAAGATATAACACTTCAATCTTATTGAATTTCCAAAAAAAAAAATAATGTATAGTACTCTATCCGGTTACAAATATCTGTCATAGAAAGTATGTACACGCGAAAGTTTTAAAACTTTAACTCCGAATATATTTTTAACAGATAAGATTTAACTCCGAATATATTTTTAACTGTTAAGATTGAGTACGTAAAAATTATTATATGTGTAGATTCATCTCAAATAATACTTTCACAATATTATAATTAGTGTTTTTTTATAAATTATCCGCACTATTCAAATGGTCAAGGGTGTATTTTGATACCGTGTCGATGTTTAGAACAACGATTATTTATGACCGGAGGGAGTAATTCATGGTCAAGTTTACATCTTACAAGAGATCTCTCTCTTATATTGTTTTTTTAAAAAAAAGAAGAAAAAGAAGGAAAGGCAAAATAGTGAAAAAGAAAGTATGTTCGGGGCATTCAAACTGAAAGAGTATATGCAACAAAATGAGTGTATTCATGATGAGTGTCCTCGATGGTTGAGCGGACAAGAGCATAATTTTAAATTAGACTTCATAATTTTTTTGAATTTGTTTCTTATTGTCAATTTCGTTTATATTACTCCCTTCATTCTTTTTTATTTGTCACCGTTGATTTCTAAACATTTTTTTTGACCTCTTATTTAAAAAACTTACTCCCTCCGGTCACAAAAAAAGTCGCCGTTGACTTTTGGACTCGTCTTTGACCATTCGTCTTATTCAAAAAAGTTATATAAATATTATTTATTTTGTTACGATTTGGTTTATTATTAAATGTATTTTAAGTATGACTTATATTTTTACATATTTGAACTAAATTTTTGAATAAGACGAATGGTCAAAGGCGTGTCCAAAAGTCAACGGCGACTTCTTTTTGTGACCGGAGGGAGTATTTAAGTATCATTTATTTTGTTATGCTTTGTTTGATCATTAAAAGTGCTTAGGCATTACTTATATTTTTACATATTTGTACCAAAATTTTGAATAAAACAAATGGTAAAAAAAAGTCCAAAAATCAACAGCGACAAATAAAAAAAAACGGAGGGAGTATCATTAAGAGTCTTGTGAATGGTTTATGTTGTTATTATTATGATAGAAAATTAAGTGAGAAATTAAATTATTTATTTAGCAGATAAACATAATGAGTGACTTTAGAAATGCTGAAAATAACGGAACCACCAGCATTTTGGGAGTGAAATAAATGCGAGCAAACGAGACAGTTGGGTCGGGTGGACCGATCGGCAAGGCGATGCGGATGCGTAAAGACGCGACATGTGAATGTGCCGGCCTGTCGGCCCCCTGTCCCCTCCCCCTGCCCGTGGGCCCACCCCAATCCCTTCCTGCCTCTCTCTCTCTCGCGCGCGCGCGCGCGCGCGGCCGCCTCTGACCTGCCTTGCTTTTGCCGGCGCCCCCTCCTCCGGTCCGGCCAGCGCCCGCGCCGCCCCCCGGAGAGCTTCTTCTCCGGCGCCGGCGGCCGGAGCGAGCTGGCCGCGGCTGCGTCACGCGCAAAAAAGGATCGTTTTTTTTTTGCCTTCTGCAGCTTCTCGTCCTCCTCGGTTTCCCCGTGGGCGCGGCGCGAGATGCACGTAGCCCGGTCGCGGCTGTCCCGGGCACGGTGTCCGGTTCAGGCGCGACACGATCGGCGGCCGGCGAGCTCCGAATATCGCCGCCACCGCCATGCTGCATCTCGCGAGCACCTCGGCGGCTCTGAACCAGGAGCACTGGAGCAGCAGCATCCCAAGACCCCGTTCCAACAGCCAGATAGTGAAGACCAGGAGCAGCATGCATGTGATGATCTTCTTGGCGATTCTGAAGACCAGGAGCAGCATGCCAAAAGATCCCGTTCCAAGAACCGGATCCTTTTATGAATCATGGCCTATGATTGTGGGATCATGAATCCTCTGCATCTGCAGTGCCAGCTCGACTCTGGATCCTGGATGGCCGATTGTGCAGATGGATGCGCAGTGCAGGTGCAGGGAGGGAGAGGCCTCACTTGACTGCCTAGTCAGACCAGTCACCAGAGCAGCCATGGCTCCTGCTCCTGTGGTAGCTGCAGGGAGGAAGAATCAACCAAGGATGCACTTGCATAGCTGCATGTGGTGCTGGTTCAAACAAGGCTGCCGGTTCTGCGTGCCTCTCCTTTGGGCCTGGACCAAGATCGGGCGCCAGAAAGCAGGCAGAGATCTCGTTGAACAAAATAATGTCAAATCGAGGGCCATGGCCGGCTGCTTTAATTTGTTGACACTTCCAGCTCAAAGCATTGTACATTGCATGCATGCATGCTCAGCTCTCTTTTGAAGAAGGAATATGTGCACGGTTCTTCTTTCGCGTGGGGACAGGGATGTTATATGCTGTGGTTTTCTTCAGACAAGAAAAGACCGTGGAATCACCCTTTTCTCCAAATTTTTTGATGGGTGCCAAAAAAAAAAAGAGTTGTACTTGACTCTTGACACATTTTTTTGCTGGGATCTCATATCTCACGTCCATCGGCATCGCATCAGTGAGTTGTTGCTGTTGTTCCTCCTGTCTACAAGAGAGTTCTATTCTACCTACCTGCCTAGCTTATGCCTGCTCTAATTGGAGCATAAGCATAATAACAAGTAGGCCATTGGCGCACTAAACACTACTAGGTCAATTAGATTCTTCTTTGCTTTTTCAGTTATCGTGGTTGCTTTTGGTCTCCCCACTGGTGCTAATCACGCCCATTCAACAGTCAAAACAGGCTTGCCTGGTAGGTGCCGGTTTCTCATGGAAAAGATGGGAGTTTTTTCTTTGGCGGTGACTTGTCCTTGAAGATGGAGCGAGCGAATCAGGGTTATGCTTGGTCAGTCAACCCACATCCTGTCTGCCTAGTGAGGGGCATCCTACGCCACATTGCTAGCAACACCACCACTTCTCTCCTCGTTGAGAAGAAAGCGGATCAACCGGTGTGCAAATGGTACATATATTTTTTTTGACCGTTCGTTCGATCTACCGAATTAATCGGATAATGATCTGAATGGTTTTATGAATATCCTTTTTTTAATTGCAGGTAATTTCAGCGCATATTTTTCAAATAAAATATGAATAATATTCGATGGATACTATCCGGCTGATTAGTAGACGACACTACTCTACATCGGACAACACTCCATTAAACTTATTATGATGATGATGTTTCAAATTGCATTTTCATAAATTATCAAAGTAATATCCATTCCCAAACTATATCCGATAAATATTGAACTTATGATTGTATCCGTATTTGATACTACTATTCATCTCCATATATATCTGACAATATCCGTGGCTTTATCTGTGTTCGGCACTATTTGTATTTGTATCCACATACCATAAAAAAATGGATCCGTATTTGTATCCAGCACTGTCCAGCTGATTGCACCCCTATCCACAAAAGAAATTTTCAATCTGCACGACCACAAGATTTTCAATTAGTAGTACATGAAACTTTATGTTTTTTCAAACAAACCTATGTTGCTCGGTAATAAAAGTTACAAAGAGAATTACGCCTAGGAATGACAGATATCAGTGAAAGGCTGGTAAATCCGCTAAAATTGCATTGTTCTCCATGTAAGTTGGACCGAAGTCTCACTTAGCCCCCTAAACTTTTTGAAATTACTTTTTACGTCTCCTAAAAATCAGCATCGTTTGCACCGTAACCCCCACATCGTTAGATCAACTGTTAAGTGATGATGTGGTCGCTAGTTGACTACTAAATACTGAGGTGGCCTCCACACATACTTTTTTTTAATGAGATGACATAAACGAAAAACGTAAAAAAATAAAAAAAAATCAAGAACTTAAGAAATAAATTCAAAAAACAGATTTCAAATATTTCAAAATTTCAAGTTGAATCTTAATTTGGTCAAATTTAAATAATAAAATTTTAATATTCAACTTTTTTGGAATTTCAAATTTGAATATTTAAAATTATTTTTTCAAAAAAAATTTCATAAGTTTACACGATTCAAAATTTAAAATTTCAATTTTAAAAATAATAATTTTGAATCCAAAAAACACAAATTTGAAAGTTTTTTAAAATTCAATAATAATTTGAATTAATAAATATACTACAAATAGTGTAATTTGGATTAAAAATAGTTAAATCTTAAAAACTTTCATATTTGAATTTTTTGGATTCAAATTCATGCAAAAATTTGAATTTAAATTTATGGGAAAAATATTTTATAAACATCCAAATATTTTTGCTAAAGTTTAAAATTCTAAAAAAACAATGTGAAAATTCAATCTTAAATTTTGAATTAAAATTATGATTCAAGTTGAAAAATTTTCAATTTTTCAATTTTTTTTCTTAAGTTGTGAAGTTCTAAATTTTTCGATTTTTCAGGTGAAAGAACGGCACCTATGGCTGTCAAACATTTAACGGTCAACTCACCACTTAATAATTGACCTACTTAATAATTGACCTAAGGATGAGGTGCTATGGTGTAAACGGTGTCAACTTCCCTCTTATAGAGGATTATAAAATAAAAATTAAGTTTAGGGAGCTAAGATATCGGTTCAAATTTTAGGAACAAGTGTAATTTACTTTAGAACGTACGTCACATTTACATGCTGGAAGTGAAATTAGGGAGCAAGAACTAGTGGGATGAAAAGGTCGAAAAGAAAGCAGAAGGGCCATGTCGCCTTTCGCAGTCAGGAACAGTGCCCATTCCACCTGAACGTACGTGGATCAGTGGATGGGGCCACGGAGAGCAGGAAATGATTGTGCATCATTGTTATAATTTTAAAAGTTGACGATCCTTGAGATTTGGGGAGCCTGAAAAACGTATTAAAAGTAGTTTTTGATATATTTGGAAAGGAAATATAAAAGCTTTAAAAATGCTACAAAGTGCTAAAAATAGTTTTGAGATATTAGAAAGAAAAGCTAAAAGCTTAAAAAATGCTACAAAGTGCAACAATGTATGGTTTGCACAAGAGCGATACAAAACAAAAAACAAACATCAGCCAACGTCCAATTATGAACTTGGACGTTCATGAAAACAAAGATCAGTATGACGCAACGTCCCAATACAGACAAATGGCAGAAAATTATTTCAAAAATTATGCAAATGTGCAGTACAACATAGGAGCACTTTTGGTTTCCTTGGCACAAGTAATCACATTACAGGGCATCATCTCATTCATTGTCAGGAAGTCTTTACAGTCCATTCAACTTAGGCACGCGACACTTTAGGTCACTATAAGGAAAGTTCTACTTCGGTTTGCTGTTATGAAAGCTGAGATTCAACTTAGGCACGCGACACTTTAGGTCACTACAAGGAAAGTTCTACTTTGGTTTGCTGTTATGAAAGCTGCACTGGAGCTCCACACAACTTACCAATCTCCTCCTCAAGAAGCCGCTCAAGAATTGCTCCGGTCCTTGTGTATGTCCAACAATTAGTTGTCGCATCCCAATCAAACCTAGAAGGCCCACTGCAAATAAACATACAGAGCATCTTTCGATAAGAATCAACATTAATGCCCTATTTGGAAACAAAGTATTTCAAAACCATAGGTTTGCAATACATAGGTTTGCGATTGTTTTAACATAAATATCATGGTTTCACTAAACTCCATTAAAACCTTAGAATTCCTTGGAACAATCACCAGTTTGGATACATGGTATTTAGGATGGTAAACATAACCAAACAAGAGTTAGTGAGAGCCAAACCATGAAAACCTTTAGCTGTGACTGTAGGTGGAGTTTCATATACTTCAAAAGGATCATTGTTTCTACTAAACCATGAACCTCATTGTTTTGGAAACCCTGTTATTCTTATAAATTATGATTTTATCTCGAAACTATGAAAATACGGTGTTCCCAAAAATGTCCAAAGAGCTTTTGGAAATGATAATTAAGAGTGTAAATTTCGAAACAAATACATAATACGTCAACCAGAAACTTCTGAAAAGCAGCATATGTTGACAAATAACTGATTTGAGAGCTAGATCACCATAGTGCAGGGGTATCAAAACCATAAATGGCAGTGCTCAAACTCTTGCGCATTTTCAAGTACTTAGTGGGTATGAATTCTATTGTTTTAAACCATATTTGACAAGTGTCAGTATAATAACAACAGTGAGTTACAACTTCAAAAAGAGGTTTGTACACTAACGCTACACCAAGATAGTACAATAATATACACAAATTCAGGCACTTAACACATAAAACCAAATGACCAACATTACCATACCTCACAGGTGATGATAGCCAGATCTGTCTGTTTGGTGTTTGCTTGTTTACAACGTATGTCCCCAAATCGCCCAGCCTTAGTGTCAAAACTTGATTCTGCAATGTCAAATGAAAAACAACAAACGTTTCAACAATCCAAATAATTAAAAACAATCATAATTTCGAGAGATGACATAGAGTTTCACTGTGACTAACCCCGTAGTCTATGTCAAAGCCATCTATCAGAACAGAATCACCATATTCCTAAAACAGAGCCACATAGAACAATATTAGCCAATCTGATTGAACAAGTCTGCTCTCATTTCTCAGCAAGGCTTTTCTATCAAGTGCAAAAATCTGAAGACAATATCAAAGAGGATCCATCACCTCGAGTTTTTCGAGCAACTCATGTATCGTCTCATCAGCTAATCTATGGAACTCATCCTCTGAAATTATCGATCTGTTAAACAAAGGTACAACCGACAAACACAAATCAGTCCAATCTCCAATGTACATTTGACTACAAAATGAATCACCAAAGATCACTTTTTTCTGCAAACAAATGCAATCATTTTCACATAATACTAACTAACACAACAACACGCGTCCAACATTTTCATGAACACTTTCGAGACTCGACGACTTCAATTATCCCCTTCAAAATGCATACCAAAATAGAGTGTTAATGGGTCTGCGCTAGGATTGTCCGTTGCAGCAGGAAGACAGAGGCAGTGATAAATCACATGTTGCGGCATCGAACATTCCCTATGTATTAACAATTAACATCTTGATCTTGATAACACCCTAATTTCACCTGCGAGCAAACTACACTAGAAGCCGACACAGCAAGGGGATGAGCAAGAATGAAACTAAGCAAGGGCGAGGAACCCACTTGTAGTCCACGGAGGACCGGCCTGGCGCATCTCCGGCTGACCTCGCAGCCGGACGCGTCGACGAGAGGGCCCTGGAAGGGAGGAGCAGTGCCCACGGGGACCCGGCTGACGGCTGCGCGGCAGCGGCGTGGGAGGGAGAGGTCGAGGCTGAGGCTTCCAGGAAGGGGGAGGCCGACCGTAGCACGGTAGCGTGAGAGCTAGCTCGCCTCGCGGCCCTGACGCCGCCGAGGAGGAGCTTCCGCGACGCCATCGCCGCCGGCGAAGAGGGAAGGAAGTAACGATGGATGCGTCGCCGGCCGGGAGGTGGAGAGGCAGGTGCGGTGCCTGGGAGGATTAGTTGGGCTGGGCTGGGAATGAAAATGGAATATGGCAAATTGGGCTGGGCATGGCCTACTGATGGGCCGATAGGCAGTCAGGATGGGCTGGGCCAGTGGGTAAGCTAGGTAATAGGTAGGAGACGAAGATTCCCTGTAAAAAAACATGCGAAGAGCCACGACCACGAGCAAGGCACAAATATGTTCTGCTCGCTAAGTTTTTTCGGAGCCGAACCCAAGCTCAACAATTCAAGCCCTAGTTGATAGTAAACGTCAGGCATCCAATCTCGTTGATTTCATGGTTTGTCGTTGCCGATAGGCTTCCTGTCCTGCTTCCAATTGGATAGGGTCGCACGTCAGAAGAAAGAATTAGTTGATTTAGGCATGTCCATGCTGTTCTCGAAATGTAACGTATCTGATTATCTCTGTATGTTGGCGGGATAAAAAGGGGTTAAAACTTTTCTTAAAGGTTGAGGATCTAACCTTTATAGTAAATCTAGAATTAGAAGGTTGAATTTTGCAGGGCTACAAAAACTAGAGTCTAGAAAGGAAAATACATTCTATCTGCAAAGGAAGCTTCTAGGAAATTTACTTGTTATATAAGAAAACGTGCATGTAGAAGAGGAACTTCTTTCGTAAAACGGATTCATGAAAATTGGTTGCTGCAAGGGAGGCTGATACTGAATTCTGCCATAGGATTGTTAATGGTAGAAGGAGGAAAACCCCTTTTACTTTTACAAAATGAAGAGAACTCTGGTGACACTAATGTGAAAATTGCTTAATTTAGCTATTGACTATTATAAAAAAAAACGTTTAGCCAAAGACAATAAAGCAATCACCTTTGGAACTAGAGATGTTTGGGCAGATACTAAAAAATTAGTGAAATGGAAAATAAAGTATTGCTTAGAGAATTTTCAGAGGAGGAAATTAAAGGAGCTTTATTTAGCATGAGTGCTAATTAAGCTACCGGCTGAGATGGTATGCCCATTGAATTCTATCAAATTTGCTGGGATGTTATCAAAGTGGATGTCTTAAATATTTTCCAATCCTTTGGTAGTCTAGATATTAGTAGCATTATGGAGTGTTTATTCTCATGCCAAAAAATGTGATGCAGTCAAAATCTAACAATTTCATTATATTTGTCTTCTGAATTGAATTTAGAAATTGATAAAAAAAACTTATGACAAATAGGCTTGTAAAGGTTTTGAACAGAATAATTTCATAAACTTAAAATGCAATTTTAAAGAAAAGGAATATCATGGTTGGCACATGTTTTTGCATGAAGTAATGCATGAGGTGAAAAAAGCGCAACTTGTGGGGTTTTCTTAAAGTTAGCTTTTGAGAAGGCTTTTGACAAAGTAGATTGGGATTTTCTCTTCAATTATTTTGAAAAAGGGGTCTTTCATCCTAAATGTGTGGCTGGATTAGGAAGGTAGTGACTTATAGGACCCTTAGTATCATGATTAATGGATCTGTTGGTGGGTATTTTAAAAGTTTTAAAGAGGTTAGATCGGGTGATCCACTTTCTCCCTTACTGTTCAATTTGGTGGGTTATTGTTTAGTTAAACTAGCAACGGCTACGTGCCCGTGGCGCGTAGCATTAGTTTTCTAAGACAAAAGTGCATTCTGTTACCTTTTTGTTTCTATGGATTTTCTTTAATTTTCTTTAATTATTTTTTAACTTTTCTATTATTTCTTAATTCATTTTATAGGAGTCGACATTTCTAAAGCTCAAATATATTTATTGATCCTCACCATATTTTTTGTTGCATTTATGAACCGTTACCATATTTATTTTTTTTGAAAACTTTTAATTTATACGATTTTTGTGTGACTCACCATAAATAAAACAGAAAAAGGTAAGTCGATAGGAAATATGCCTTTTATTACAAATAGCAAACTATTTTTAAATTTGAATTTGAAAAAAATCTGAGCAACATTAATCTTTTTAATGGATGCTCTTTGTGCAACCACGGTTTAATTTCTGTATACATTGAATTTATGTTTCTTTGTGACCTAAAAAAATACTTTAGTTCCAAACTCGCATTACGAAATCCTTTAATCTTTGAAATCTTTTAGTTTGGGATGTTCTTTGTTCAGATATGGTTCGAAAACTTTTTTATATATATTTTTTGACCTGTAATGAATAAAGTTGAAAAGTGAAAAATCGAGAAAAATATGCACTTCATAAGAAAGAGCAAACTATTTGTAAACTTGGACTTCAAAGAAATTTGAGTAACATCAAAATTTTATTGATGTTTATTTAGTATGGACACCCGGATTTGATCCCGCTGCAAGATCGGACGGCCACCGTTTTTCAGATGGTGTGGTCTCGCTAACGAGCGGACGACTTGCGCTTTTTTGACACGGCGACGTGGCCTAACCAGGAATCAGCTAGTTAGGCCCTTTGTTATATTAGCTCATGGTGAAGGGTCGTTTGCTGGTTTAGTCCCCCATTCAGTAGCTAGGGTAGTAACAGTGCTTCAATAAGCGAATTACTCTACTGTGTGCTTAGAAAATGACATGGATAAAGCTAGAATTTTCAAGTTCTTGATGTACCTTTATGAAGAATTGATGGTCTAAAAACTAACTTATTAAAAAACGAAATATATATTATGCCCAACTCTTCCATTGCAGTGTGGGTTCCCTACCTTTACACTATGTGGGGGTCTCGAGGAGGGGCGGGGGTTTCCGTGTATTTCAATAGATAGGATAGTATAATATTGTCCATATAATAAGTAATTATTGGATATGGAAGTGGCCAGGAAAAGAGAAAAGTCAGGAACGAGGGACATTCCTCGGAGAGTGGGACGTCTCTCATATGCAAGGTATCCATGTGTTTTTATTAAACTAGTAGTCATGTACGTGCAACGCACGTCGGGTATTATATCGTAAGGTAGAAATTATAAGAAAAAACATAGCTCATCGGGATTAAAAACTTGTTGTCTACATGAAAGAAAAAATTATTATCTACACTGTTGTCCATAACTTTGTAAATTCATATATCTAATTACTCATAGTTCGGTCCAAATGGCCAGTACATAAGAAAAAAATATGTTTACAATAATTTTTGAATAAGACGAATGGTCAAAAGACACATCTAAAAGTCAACAATGAACTATAATTTGAAACGAAGGATGTAATTGTTAAAAAAAACTTCAATCCAATGTGTGTGCACCCTTTGAAGGGGAAAAAAAGAAAGCACCTTGCAAATCTAGCATTTATTTCGCACGGAAATAAATCATGAACTGATGAACGGTGTAATAATGTGGCCCAACTANNGCAACTTTTAAAAAAGTTGCAAGGACGAGAGTTTAGGAGATATATGTTATGACTCTAATAAAATGTCTTGAAAACTTTTTTAAATATAATTAAAATCTACAAGCATAAGCTCATGAACTTTTACATAAAATAATGCATATATTTATAGCTTCTAAAGCCTGCAAGTACGGTTGGTACTTACCTGTTAATCGGAACTATACATTTTAAATGAATAGATCCTGATTCCGCTGCACATGTGGACGTTGATATTTTCTGAGTAGGATATGGTAGTTTTCGGCTCTATAATCTAGTTTTTCTATGTCACAGGCTTAGTGGATAGTGGTAGGAGTATTTAAAACACCATATTTTGGTATTGTAAAATTGCACTTCGATAATAGCTATATAGGTAAAAGTGATTTTGTATTGATTTCAGAATGACGTTGTAATCCAATTTTTTTTTTTGATAATCCCTTATCGGAAATTGATCTCCACGGATCCGGTGCTTGATTTGCTAAAACCTCATTTCACATGACAGTGCATGCGACTAATGGAATGGATATACGGCATTAGAATGGGCCGGAAGAGGATACGAAAGAAGATGAAACAAGAGGAATTTTATTATCTTAATCATTATCGGTTCCTAGAGATTTCCGTTACTGCAAAGTTTCTGCCAGTAATTAGCCGTCTAACCTGGTAGGTATCCCAAATGACCCTTTTGTCCTCCCATTCTGTCTTTACAAATCCGGCTACTAATTATTCTTCCCAATTCGATGCATGCATATCTCTTCAAATCTTCAGTTTCTTCCCCAAAAAATAAAATGAAAATTAGATAGAAATAAAATCGCATATTCTTCTCCAATAATCAATACGTTACCATGTCTAACTTTACGCCTGTACCATACCATTTGGCATTAATACGTTACCATGTCTGCCCGGCATGCATGCAGGTAATTACGCGTAGTGCAGCTGCTAATCACGCTGCAGTGCTCCACACACACCCCACCGGCCATTAAACTCGCGCTAATTACCATTTGCGTTACGATAATCTCCTATGATTCTATGAATACTGGCACTACTACGTAAGTTCCCGTGCAGTGCATCCACTGACGAGAACATTAATAGCAGAGCGAAGTGATCATCAGGGATGAGAGCATCGAGTAGGGCGCGCGCAATGGGAGCGACGATGTGTTACAGTCGTGTGGTTTTGATGGTGTTTGTCGTCGTCCTTGCCGGGGAGTTGTACGTGTGCGCGGCGGGCGGCGGCGGCCCCGCCGCCACCGGGTTCAGCGTCGAGTTCATCCACCGGGACTCCGCCAGGTCGCCGTACCGCAACCCGGCGCTCACCGCGCACGGCCGCATGCTCGCGGCCGCGCGGCGGTCGGCTGCGCGCGCCTACGTCGCCGACGCGCCTCCCCCCGCCGCCGGCGACGTCGTGTCCAAGGTCGTCTCCCGGTCGTTCGAGTACCTGATGGCCGTCAACGTCGGCACGCCGCCGAAGCAGATGCTCGCCATCGCCGACACCGGCAGCGACCTCGTGTGGGTCGGATGCAAGAACGGCAGCGACGCCGCCCGCGTGCCGTCCGGCGCCGAGCCGCCGCCGTTGCTGTTCGACCCGTCCGTCTCGGCTACGTTTGGCCGCGTGAACTGCCAGTCCGACGCGTGCCAGGAGCTCACCGACGCCTCCTGCGACTCCGACTCCAACTGCCAGTACCTGTACGCCTACGGCGACGGCTCCCGCACCAGCGGCCTCCTCGCCACCGAGACATTCACCTTTGACGCCGCCGCCGGCGGCGGCGACCGCCGGCTGCCCGTGGCCGGCGTGAACTTCGGCTGCTCTACGGCCATGGCCGGCACGTTCCTCGGGGACGGGCTCGTCGGCCTCGGCGGCGGCGCGCTCTCCCTCGTGACGCAGCTCGCCGGCGCGACGTCCCTCGGCCGGAGGTTCTCCTACTGCCTCGTCCCCTACGACGCGAACACGTCGTCGATCCTGAACTTCGGCGCCCGCGCCGTCGTGTCGGAGCCCGACGCCGCCACGACGCCGCTGGTGGACTCCTCCGTGGACACCTACTACACCGTCGCCATCGACGGCGTCAAGGTCGGCAGCGCGGGGGTGGCGGCGAACAAATCCACTATCATCGTCGACTCCGGCACGACGCTGACGTTCCTGGAGGCGGCGCTGATGGAGCCGCTGGTGGCGGAGCTCTCC
Organism: Raddia distichophylla; assembly: GCA_005191435.1. Taxonomy (NCBI): domain Eukaryota; kingdom Viridiplantae; phylum Streptophyta; class Magnoliopsida; order Poales; family Poaceae; genus Raddia; species Raddia distichophylla. Next base: position 7,212,288 of record SPJY01035639.1, on the reverse strand, counting down.
AAGCGGATCAAGCTGCCGCGGGCGAAGTCGCCGGAGAGCCTCCTGAAGCTGTGCTACGACGTGAGCGGGGCGCTAAGGCACTGGGACGAGCTGGGCATCCCGGAGGTGACGCTGGTGCTGGGCGGCGGCGCGGCGGTGACGCTGCCGACGGCGAACTCGTTCGTGCTGGTGCAGGAGGGGACGCTGTGTCTGGCCGTGGCGGCGATGTCGGCGGCGCAGCCGGTGTCCATCCTCGGGAACATCGCGCAGCAGAACTTCCACGTCGGCTACGACCTCGACGCGCGCACCGTCACCTTCGCCGCCGCCGACTGCGCCCGCTCCCACTCCTCCTCTTCCTCTTCCCCAGTGTAGCTACAGGCCACATGAAACACTAATAAACACTGCGTCTTGGTAATGTTTTTTCTCTGTTCCTATGCTCCATTTCGTGATGCAAATTAATGCAGATATATTATTTCTGTGGAATCCGATGATGAACGCGGCATGCAATGCACCGGGGAGAAACAGATCGAGGCGCTGAAATGGGTGAACACAGAGGACGACGAAATTTTATCAGCATGGGCCGAGCTGTCTTTCATTACGGGCCGTGATCAAAGATACAGCCTAGCCCAATCAATCGACCACGGAATTATCGTGTAATTATTCTTGGTTAAATACTTACCAAAGGATACGTTGGCCGTGTTCGGTAGCCCGTTTTTTCCTGGTTCAGTTCAGTTTTCGTCAACAAAAACGCGTGGCTGTCTGCCGTCTTGAATGCACACACGTGCGTGGGGAGAGCAGTCACATCGTGGTCAACAAAAACTGAACAAACCGCAGCACAACGAGCTGCCGAAGAGGGCCGTTGTCATGTGCCTTGTTCGTTTCAGATTAAATTAAATGAAAATTTGTCATTTTTGTATAAGCCAAATGATCTAAATTTTGTAGTTATTTTTGTGGGGTTTCAAATAGTTATTGTTAGAGTTTGTAAAATAATATTTTCATAATGATTTGAATTTTTTAAAATGTCTTTCGAGTGGGTCACAAATTTGCTACGGTAAAACTCAACTCAACTTTAATCTAAAACAAACAAGGCCATGGTCTGGACAGCAAAACGATCAAGGTCCCACACCGCTCCCTCCGCGTCTTCTCTCTCTCTCTCTTTTTTTTTCCCTTGGCCGACGGTGAGAAGGGATCATGGTGGGATGGTGAAACATCAAAAGCAGTGGAAACAGATGAAGGTGGTGGAGCGGTGGACACGGGAGATCAACATTGGTGGCCAAAGTCAGCGTAGGCGATGTCGGTGTGACGGTGAAAACAGGTGATCAATTTTGGTGGTCCAAGTTAATGCAAGTGATGTCGATGTGGCACGTAGGAGGAAGAGGGTCGCGGGTGGTGGTAGCAGGTGGTGGGCTCGGATGCTACTATGTTTACGAGTTGAGCAACGGGTAACGTGTGCTAGTTGCTTTCTTTTTCTTAGTCGACAATGAAAATTGAACAAAAAGATATTTATGTCATCTATCAATATATTTATTTGTTTAGATCGACAGTGGTGTAAGCGACTGTGTTTTTTCTCAAAATGCAATCACCTCGTCTGCTACCCAATACGCCCTCCTTCTCTTCTTCGCGAGTCTCCCTTATTTGGCTGCTCTGCACGCCTCCACCACCACCGTTGGCAGGGACCCACATACCCGTGGCTGACCCCAAAACATTCGACTATTCTCCCGGCTTTGTCGCCTCGCCGCTCCCACCACAATCCCATCCCATCATCGGGCCATCACCTCCTAGCTTCCCTTTTTAAGTCTGACGGCTCTGAACCCCACTACAAACTCTAACATTGAGTTGGTCGGATATATGGTGGTGGGTCTGCTTAAACCCACGACTGCTGTTGAGCAAAACCCTTTTTTAATGACCAATATTACCACCACCAAGTAGTTTGGTTGAAGCCTTGAAGAACTATATTTCACGTTGTCGTCCTTGGCAATCAAGACACAATAAGTCACCGAGTGATGCCGAGTAAGGTTCATCATTTCATGGAGTATCCTCTCTGTTATAGTTATCCATATATTTGATGACAAATATACTAAAACGATGGTATAGTTCATATGCGAGTTTAATATGGTAGAATAAACCCCCCCCCCCAAAAAAACTGCATTGTCAAATAAGAGGATTGAAAGGTTCGTAATCATATCGATAGACCATAAAATTTCTAATTCGTACGTACCACTTTTTTTTTGTTTGAAAAAACTACACAAATCGCTTCCAACTTTATTAAAAAATGGCGTATCATCTCTTAGCCAAGTGTTGTAAACTTGTAGTGTGTAAAACTGTAAATGCAAAATGCCTATACTTAATCAAGGGCGTGAACTCACCTTCTTTCTTTCTTTTTTCTAAGTTTAACCAATGAACTCCCCTCTAAAAGGACAAGGAAAACGTGTCCTGCTCTACCCATTTGTTTCAGCTAACAATATATAATCAAAGAAAAAACGTTTACCTTCGTAATTCTAAACTGGTAGCGCAGAGATCGCACACAATTTCCTCAGGAAAAACATTAGCTCTGCACGTGCTGACGAACTGCCCATTTCTGACCGTTGATCTTAACGTCCGGACCACACGAGCGGCCGTGATGCACCTTCCATGTAATTACCAAACTACCCCTGCATTTCCTGCAACAAATGACCTGTTCGTCCCTGACCACTGACCTGCCTACACATTCTTACATAAGCGAAGCCGAAAGAACAGAACAATAGAGGGGGGAAAAATCGGTGAACGCGATTAAAGAAGGCTAGCTCAAAGGCTCGAATCGAAGCGTTGATTCCTACCTGGTATGCTTCTCCCCGCGGATTCTTTCGCTTTCGTTTTGAATTTCGATATTTTTTTTCGTTGCTCCGCCTTGCTCCGATAGTAGGAATGAGTGTTTCTTCCCTTCGTTCAGGCCGATGCAGGACTCCCAATTTCGCGATTTTTCTATCAATTTGTTTGTGTTCAGGGCTGCCTATGAAATATTTGCGAGCTGTACGCTTGTCCCTGTTGATTTGATCATGGGAATTATCGGCATCGTTTAGCTATCTAACAGGATGGGAAAATGTTATTTTAAAAATGCTAAATTTGTACCTGATGCTCATGGGGGTTTGGTTTCCAATTGGTATCGTTTTACATGGATTCTTGATGGTTCGGGTGATTGGGAGAGTGGATGAGCTTTGGTGATTGGGAGGGGTCTTGTTGCAGCATTTCTAGAGATTTTCTGTTGTTTTGAACAAACATTTGGGGGTGGCGCGCTTGGTTTATGAGTTCTTGAATTCTAGGATCGACGTATAGTTTAAACCGCGCTTGGATTCCGTGGCTGGAATCCTGGAAGTAATGGGGTGCTGTTTCATTGCGTGCACTAATCCAATTCTTCTAGGTTGTGTTCCATTGTGATAATTGCTACTGAAAATTTGTTCTGTACTGACTTTTTATCCCTTAGGGTTAGTCTTTTCCTTTCATGTTAAAGTTGTAGACAAGGTCTAAAATTGTAGGAAACTTTTGATGAAACAGTTGGTTTTGTATTATCAGAACTCAACATGAACAAATGGGAACCAGGGATCGAAAACGAGGCTATGGCCTTTAGCAATGTTTCATAAACCAATTTCTAATCTTTCCTTCTACTTTAAACCTGTATGATGATATGTGATGTCTTACCTCATAACCTAAGCAAGCAGATAGGCAGTTAATTGACGTTTACTAATTAAACATTCCTTCCCTTCAGGTTCAGCGTACACTAAAGTGACCTGCAGGGTGGTGTAGAGGAAGAAAGCAGATTGGTTCAGAGTGTGTGATAAGGATTTGTTCCATATCAATTATAGTGCGTTCAGTCGAAAACGGCAGCATATTAAGGAAGAGTATCAAGCTATTGTGCTGAGTGACATTACAACTTATGTCTGTTCCTCCTGTTGAATCACAATCCGGGACTCAAGCAGATAATCATCCTTTATTGATGGATCACTCTGGAAATGCCAGTCATCATGATCACACAATCGACATACCAAGGAATGATGTTACCTCCCCATCAACATCTCGTCGAGACAATCACAATCACTTGGATGAATTGCACCACAACAGAGGTCCTTCAAATGTAGTTCCTCCTGTACCAGAAAGCTCTTCTGGCATACCTGCCTCTCCTAACCCTCAAAGCGCATCTTCTGGTAGAAGAGATCATGATCGTCGTCAGCAAAATCCTTTGAATTCTGGCTTTTGGATCTCAATTGAGCTTATTGTAAATGTTAGCCAGATTATAGCAGCTATTTCTGTTCTGTCAGTGTCAAGGAATGAGCATCCACGTGCTCCACTATTTGAGTGGCTTATTGGTTACACAGTAGGCTGTATTGCTACTCTTCCTCATCTTTATTGGCGCTATCTCCATCGCAATATCCAGAACACAGTGCAGGAGTCAGTAAGTCAGGCTTCACCTGAAAGGAACATATCTGAGGCTAATCCTTATGAAGTAATTTCCTCCGCTCAAGTGTCAGACGTTGTGGACAGAGCTAACAGCACTGTAATCCCAAGAAGTAATTTACTGATTGCAAGTCCAAGGTAGCATTCTCTTCCAGTCTTCCACATAAATTTATCGAAGTGTATAAACCTGTTGTGTACATCCAATCCTTTCAGGTGCATTGCTATTTCCTATTGCACAACCACCAAATTTTTGTAGTATGTGGTCACAATAAATTTTGTTATTATGATTTCGCAGTGCAGCCTACCTTATAATCGTAAAAAACATTAGGGCTTTCATAAATTTCTACTTATCTGGACCCTGGCCTTGAATTTTCTTCTGTCTAACATTCTGAAGCGAGAATGAATTCTCTACTTTTTAGGGTGTACGCATTGGTCGCGTGCTTTAAATTAGCCCTGGATTGTTTCTTTGCTGTGTGGTTTGTTGTGGGGAACGTGTGGATATTTGGTGGCCGTTCGTCTGTCCAAGACGCTCCTAACTTGTACAGGTGTGTGCCACTTTTTACATGTGTTGAGAACTTGTGATACTTCTTCGTAAACCTTAATGTTTCCTTATTTGTTCTCAATCTTTTTCAGGCTGTGTATAGTATTCCTTGCATTCGGTTTCATCGGTTACGCGCTACCTTTCATTCTATGTACAATGATATGCTGCTGTCTGCCCTGCATAATCTCCGTGATGGGCTTCCATGAGGACATGGATCTGAACAGAGGTGCTACCACAGAAGCGATCAATGCCTTAGTGGCATACAAGTTCATGTCGAGAAGGATTCATGATGAGAATGTGGGAGAGGACAGTGGTGGAGTCTTGGCGGCTGGAACTGACAAAGAACGAACTATTTCTGCAGAAGACGCTGTGAGTTCCACCCTATGATCCTGTCTGCAATTCTTGCGCATACAGTTTGGCGCCCATGTTTGATTGAACACCTGCAAATCTCTGTGCTCTCTTCAGGTTTGCTGCATCTGCCTGTCCAAGTTCTCCAACAACGAAGACCTACGGGAGCTTCCCTGCACACACGTCTTCCATATGGAATGCGTCGATCAGTGGCTCAAGATAAACGCATTGTGCCCTCTGTGCAAGGCTGAGCTCGGTAGCTCAACGAATGCTCCAGACGCTAGCTCTGGAGGTCATCCTAGCAACGACAGAACCGAGGAAGACCTCGAGTCACAACGATAGCTGATCTTCTCCTCCTGGCCATGAGCATGACGATGGAGCGTTCCCTTTTACTGTGGCCTACACCGATTTACTTGTGAATTTAGTTGACATGACAAGATACACTTAGGCGTGCAATTCCTTGTATGATCCGGCAAGCCCCTTCTTTTTTCTGACGGGCTTGTCACATATTGCCAATGTAGGGTATTCTGGCTGCAATCTTCTAGCCCGAAGAGGACCGGGGCTAAAAATTTCTCCTTGTATAGAAAATGACCATATTTTTTTTTTTGAACAAAGGGCAGAAGAACTGCCGTGTATTAATCAAATAGTGAGAAGAATTACAGCGTGGGGGGAGATCAGGCCGCTCCCCCCGCCGTGGGCCTCAAAAAGAAGTTAGCTAATTACAAAAGGAGCCCCCGCGGCCACAGAGCCGCATGTCATCAATAAGGAAGTTGAGGAAAATCAAAGGGGGTTTCTCCTCCTGGCGAAAGATGCGATTGTTTCGCTCGATCCACATGTACCAGATGATGGCCGCAGAAACCGAGAGGGCGCTGCTGGGGGGGGTGGGGGGGGGGGCTTCCTGCAAAACGTTTATGGACCACCAATTCGCAATGCAGGCAGTTTGAGTCCAGCCTGAGGGGTTGAGACGCGGTGTGTTTAGCAGAGTGGCTAGTCTCGTCCACACTGTGACGCTGAAGTGGCACTGCAGGAAAAGGTGTTCAGGGGTTTCCAGGTTTTGTCTGCAAAGAGGGCAGAACTAGTTGTTTGGCAGCTGGCGACGGAGCAAGGCGTCAGCCGTGAAGACTCTTCTGTGAAGCAACGTCCAGAGGAAGAATTTGCACTTGGACGGTGCCCAGAGCTTCCAAGTTTTCTGTAGGTCCGGCTTTGGCAACCGGCCAGTGAATTGGATCAAGTAGGCCGACTTGACCGAGAATCTTTCGTCTGAAGTGAGACGCCAGGTTGTCTGATCTGGTGTGTCTAGAGATAGCTAGATTTGGGCGAGCTGTCGGAGGAGCGAAATGAGTTCTGGAATCATTTGCGAGGAGAGGTTTTGTCGTAAGTCCACGATCCAGCTGTTGTTTGTTAAGGTGTCGAGCATCGATCTGTTCTTACGGGTTGAGGCCTTGAAGAGATTTGGAGCTAGGTGCCTAGGGGCGCAGCCGGATAGCCAGTGGTCTGTCCAGAAGAGGAGAGAAGAGTCGTTTCCCAGTTTTGCCGAAGATCCGACCCTTAGCAAAGCGAAATCAGCCTCCAGGTTGGGGGTAAGGCGATCGCCCGAGTCAGGAAGAGAGGGGCTCCTGCCCAACAGCAACCAGCGCAGCCTTAACGCTCTAGAGAAGCTAATAAGGTCCAAAACTCCCAGGCCTCCCAAGGGGACCGGGGAGCAGACTACACTCCAATTTACTCTTCCCCCACCCCTGGCCGAGTCAGCTCCCTTCCACAGCCAACCACGTCTGAGAAAATTGAATTTTTCTTAAGAACTGAACACGGTGGTTTGATGATGGACAAGCTGTAGGTTGGTAAAGCGGACAGAACCGTCTTGAGCAGGGTCAATCGAGCACCTTTGGACATGAGCAGGCCGCGCCATCCAGCAAGTCTAGAAGCTACTTTGTCGATGAGCGGTTGAAAGTGAACGTGACGCAGGCGCTTGACCGAAAGGGGCAGACCGAGGTACTTGATGGGGAAGGTGGTTCGTTCCGCTGGGAAATCATGGAGGACGAGATCCAAATCAATTCTCTCACATTTGATGGGAACGACCTGGCTCTTGTAGAAGTTGGTTCGAAGGCCGGTGATTTCCCCGAACAGATGAAGGATGGCTACGAGGGAAGAGACATCATCTTTAGAGGGGTTTAAGAAGATCGCGGAGGCATCAGCAAAGAGAGAAATTCTGGAGGCATGAGGGGGTTTTGGAAGTGGGGACAGGGCCCCCGAGTCAGCTGCTCTGTTTAGCAAGGCGACGAGCAGTTCAATGGCGAGGTTGAAGAGGAGCGGGGAGAGCGAGTCTTCCTGACGCAAGCCTCTGCGATGGTGAACTATATCAGTGGGGTAACTGTTGAGGAGAACTTGGGAGGACGAGGAGGCAAGGGACATCGCGATCCAGTCCCGCCACCGAGAGCCAAAACCGCGCACGCGGAGGTTATCTAGCAGATAGGACCACGACACGGAATCAAAGGCTTTCTCGAGGTCGAGCTTTAGAAGCAGAGTCGGGGAGTTTGACCTGTAAAAGGACTTGGCCCTACTCTGAACCAGAAGGAAATTTTCCTGGATGTGCCTTTCCTTAATGAAAGCACTTTGGCAGGGTGAGATCAGCTCTTCCATGAAGGGGGCCAAGCGGGAAGCGAGAATTTTGGTGAAGAGCTTCCCCACACTATAAATAAGGCTGATTGGCCGATAGTCGGATGCTGATAAGGGACAGGATTTCTTCGGGAGAAGCACAATGTGTGCAGTGTTGAGAGCTAGTAGGGCAGATGCCTCGAGGTTAAAGAGGCAATTGAGTGCCGCAAAGAGATCTCTGGCGATGAAATCCTAACATGCTTTGTAGAAATTCCAGATGAACCCATCAGGCCCTGGTGCCTTGTCGTTAGGTAAGGAGAAGAGGACCTGCTTGAGCTCGTCTAGGGTGAGGAGATCTTCCAGAGAGGATAGGCCCACTGAAGGGAGACCAAGGAAGTCCCAATTGAAAGGGCGAGACGCTGGGGGGTGCAAAGCGATGGATCCGTCTCCAAAAATGTTGCTGAAATGCTGGTTTAGAGCCTGGGCTTTGTCGTGGAATTCCGTTAGTAAGCCGGCTTGGTCTTGGAGGGAGTGGATGAGGTTGTGTCTACGCAGCCCATTTGCCCTGAGGTGGAAGTATTTGGTGTCTACGTCACCGAGCTTGAGCCTGTTGAGATGAGAGAGTTGTTTCCACTTTACCTTGTCAATGGCGCTGAGTCCCAAAATGCCGAGCTTGAGCCGTATCCTAATGGAGGTCTCATCAGTAAAGAGTGCTCGACCTTCCATAGCCACATCAAAGAGTCGAATGACTTCAGAGGCTAAGGAGAGCTGGGTCTTCGTGTCACCAACTTGGGAACGACACCAAGTGCGGAGCATAGAGGCCAACAGAGAGAGTTTAAACTTGAGACAGTAGAAGGGATGGGTAGGCATGGACGGGGAGAACTCGCGCCAAGACTGCTGGGCTACCTCCCGAAAGCCATCGATGGATAGCCAGAAGTTCTCGAAGCGGAAACGCCACGGGGGTCGAGGAATTTTTTTCAGCGGTGAGCAGCAAAGGGCAATGATCTGAGGCAGAGGAAGACAACGGCAGGAGGGAGCAGGAGGGAAAAAGGAGTTCCCATCCAGCGTTAGCGAAAGCTCGGTCGAGGCTATAGATGGCCAAATGGGCCGGCACGAGGCATGACATTTTGGCCCGGCCCAAAGCACGACACGGCACGATATAGATAGGGCCCGGGACGGCACGACACGATCGGCCGGGCCGTGCTTGGGGTGAAGGCTAGGCCCGTGGGGCGGCACGGGCACGACACGATTAGTTTTTGTTTTATTTTTATTTAATAGTATGTATATTATAGCAAACTATAATGGAATATACACAAACAAACAAGGGTCCTACTGGTTATCAAAAGTGGAAACAAGCCTTAGATCTCAGGTTTAAAGCCTGGTGGCCTCATTTTTACCTATTTTGAGGATATTTTCTTAGCCATTTGTTAAAGACCAGAGAGGAGGCAGGTATCCAAAGATTGGCGGAAGAGGCTCATGAGTCTATGGTTGAGATTGAGATTATTCTTGTCTGAGGCTTTGTAAATCAAGCTGAAGTCGCCTAGGATCAACCATGGGCCTGAGAAGTGGGAGGCGATGGAGATTATTCTTGTCTGAGGCTTTGTAAATCAAGTTGAAGTCGCCTAGGATCAACCATGGGCCTGAGAAGTGGGAGGCAATGGTTTGCAGCTTCTGGAGAAACAGGAGTTTCTCAGATTCAACAGTTGGCCCATAGACGTTTGTGATGTTGAAGTCGCCTAGGATCAACCATGGGCCTGAGAAGTGGGAGGCGATGGTTTGCAGCTCCTGGAGAAACAGGAGTTTCTCAGATTCAACAGTTGGCCCATAGACGTTTGTGATGAACCACCTCTGGTGGCCGTCTTCTTCGAGAGACTTTGGCTGAAATGGAGTGGTTGAGGAGCAAGGGGTCTGAGAGTTGCAGTTGGGAGTCGTCCTAGAAAAGAAGCATACCCCCCTAGTACCGGTAGCTGGAATTTGAAAATGATGGCGGAGTCTATGGCCACAGACCTCCATTAGAAGATGATGGCCCGGGTTAGAGAGCTTAGATTCTTGAATGGCGAGGATCGAAGGTTTTTGCTCGCGGACTAGGGAGGCCACCACGTCACGCTTTGCCCAGAGTTGAGGCCACGAACATTCCAGGAGAGGATCTTCATTTGGTACACTGGAGGAACACGCTAAAAGGGGGTCTTTTACACAAGGTCGAAACGACCAAATGAAAAAAGAGACCACACGCCGAGGAGGAAGAGATGGGCGACCTAGATCTACGCTGGGTAAGGTTGATCCCGGACACGCCGCGCACAGGCGGAACTAAGGGAGGAAAAATGACCATCTTGATTTTGGTCTTTCTTTGACTGATCTGATCAACGTGCACGGTCGCACCACTGTAAATCATGTAGATCTTAGTAGTTAGTACTTATATAAAATGTAACATTCATGATCAACCCAGTAATAATTGGGCAAGTGCAAAGAACAGAACAGTGTACACATATTCTTCGAACGTTTATTGGGCATGCATGCGGTCATGCAGATCCAACAGCTTGGTGCTCGTACATATAAACACACAAACACAAAAAAGAAAGCGACAACATAAGCTCCGATTATTGATCTTCTCTTGTTTGCTCTGATACTGTGCACAGTCCTAAAAAAAAAAAGATGATGCGCAGACAGTTGGAAGTATAGAGAGTTGGAAAAGGTACGGCTAATCAAAAGAATACATAAATAAACACGGTGGTTCACTTGTAGGGTTGTTTGTGTTCATAAAGGAGAGGAATAAAATGTTTTTTACCGGGTTACTTAGATAGACTTGAGAAATCAGATAAACGCCGCTATTCAGCTCGTAAATGTAGAACTACCATTATAAAACCGCATTAGTAGTTAGGGTCAAATGCAGTATTCAAAACCGCATTAGTAGTTAGGGTCAAATGCAGTATTCACCAAACATGCAACATTCACGATTAAGGTCTCAGTAAAAGATCCCTAGCTACAAGGCAACAACCATCTGACAAGTGCAAGTATAGAACAGTGCATTCTACATCCCCAGATCCCCCACGTTTATTTATATAACACGAATGCAGATCCAACCAGCTGCTTGGTGCTCCTACATATGAGCTGCAAAAAAACTTTATGCATTGACCGCATTTATTAAAGCAACAATCTTATTGATGGTTGTTTGTCCTTGCATCCCCCAAAGAGAAAAGATGAATCACTCCAATTATTTGGCCCTCTCTTGTTTGCTCTGATACTGCGCAGACAGCACAGACTGTTGATAGCAACTCTTATGTATATGTCCATCTAATCACATCTCATCACCCACATTGCTTCTTGATCAATTATAAGAAGTTGGAAAGTACTAGTCAAATAAACAGATAAACAGGGTGTTCACTTTTTTAACAACAGTTTAATTGTGAGAAAGTAAACGTGTTAAATTTTTTAGAAAAACAATGGTTCCGTCGTGAATGCACAAGCTTGACCATAAGGAAACACTTTATAAAACAGGTACTATTTTGGGGAAGAGATCGATAACAAGCTAAAAACAGTAGATTTTGGTACACACAAAGAGATGACAGAGAACCAGAAGAGCAATGGTACCGTTACATCTAGATCGATGATTTAAAAGACAGCTCGGTTAACCGCAAATCAAAACTCATTAGATAAAAAATACATAAACAGGTAACCACTCGATTTTTCTTAGTGAAAAGACCGTGAAAGCTGTCAAACCACTAGTTAGCAATTTTTTGGGTACTGTTTAGTTTTTTAATCCCTGGTGTAGATACCAGCAGTACAAACAAGCTGCACAAGCAGTTCTTTCGTTCTTAGATATATGCAAGCCAAACAGGATGTATCTGGTCAAAACTCAAAGGAGAAGAGAGGCAGCGCATGTGTGAGTGATTGGGCATGCAGTGGGCCCAAATTCACGTGCCACTGGCCCTAGCTCATGGTTGTTTCCATATGCTGGTCTTACGGTCTAGGTACTCCCTCCGTTCCAAATTACAGTTTACTGTTGATTTTTGGATATTCTTTTTTTTTTTGACCGAAAAGGGGCAGGCGCACTGCCATTTCATTAAGAAGGAGAAATATTTACAGGGGTCAAGCCAGAGAAAGTAAACGATCTCTTCCCCTAAAATGCCATTGTTGACTTTTGGATATTCTATTTGACTATTCGTCTTATTCAAAAAATATATGTAGATATTATTTATTTTGTTGTGATTTGTTTTATCATTAAACATATTTTAATTATGACTTATATTTTTGCATGTTTGCACTATTTTTTTGAATAAGACGAATGGTCAAAAGGTATCTCCAAAAGTCAACAGTGAACTACAGTTTGAAATAGAGGGAGTATTAAAAACTGTAAGCCGTATCCGTCATCGATCCCATGGTACACATGTGGCTGCATACATGCAAACGCAGAGAGATCTTTATCTCTACAATTTAAAAAAGTCCGGTGATGGTAAATGTTAAAACGTTTTGTTCAAAAAAATTTGATTTTTTTATTTCTCTCGCTCTTACCCAACTTTTTCAACGCTTCCATCGTTCAAATCCTATTAACCCGCTCGATTCAACTGCTTCTCCCACCACTTTACTTCCGACTGCCATCCCTATCCATGCCACCTCAGATCTCCCCTCCACTGCACCGCATAGCGCAACACCACTACATTACCCCTAATTTCCAGCGATGACGCTGTTGTTGCCAAGCATCACCATTACACCGCCCTGATTCCCAGTGATGGCGTCGCTGCCGCCACGCAACACCAGTGTGCCGCACTTGATCTCCCGCTCCTACACCACCTGCGCCTCCCCACTTACCCTATCGCCCAATCCTGTTAGCTTCATGCCAAAGCTGCACCACCATGGGACGTACACACCAAGCTATCTTGTAGCGACCTCTAGCGAGGTATAGCTCCGAGTCCAAGTGAGCCCTACTCCTCCCCACATCCCCACAGCTATCCAATTTGTTAAGTTCCATTGTCCACATACAAGCACCATCATTCTTTAATCCTTCAAATTTCTCTGCTCAGTGACAACGATGCAATGCCTTCCAGTTATAGCTGACATCACTCGGCATACATATAGGGCTAGCAATTTGGCTCGAAGCTCGCGAGCTGCTCGTAGCTCGCTCGGTTTTGGCTCGGCTCGGGCTCGGCTCGTAGGCCAACGAGCCCGAGTTCGAGCTTTTTTTGCAGCTCGGTCAAAAAACGAGCCGAGCTGAGCCTAGGGCTGGCTCGCTCGTGGTTCGCTCATAGCTCGTGGATTCGTAGATTTAAAGTATATGTTCAGCCCATATCACTAATAATTGCCCTACTTGCTTGTATACAATTAGATATACTGCCAACCTAACCCATCAAAGGTAATCAAAGGCTCAAATTAAAGGTTTTCCTTGACGTAGCCCCCTAAACCTCCCATTTTTCAAACCCCCAAAACCAGTTATCAACAAATTAATTAGGCTCGCGAGCCCTCACGAGCCGGACCGAGCCTCAAACGAGCTCGAGCCGAGCTTTTTTCTCCAGCTCGTGTGGTGAACAAGCCGAGCCCGAGCCGAGCCTGGAAATGAGCGAGCCGAGCCGAGCCAGCCCTTGGCTCGCTCAAGCTCAGTTCGTTTCCACCCCTACATACATACCTGTTTCTCTGACCATGACGACAAGCATCAACCTACTGGTTGCTGCTCGATGCAGCATGTTCTCCCTCTTGTTGATCTTGTCCGCCATACAAAAGAAACATGTACGCATTGCATGTGCTTTGTTGAAATGATCTGGTTTAGCTTAGAGAACTTTTAGCCCGCTAGTATCACGTTGGTTTATGAATTGTTTTCATAGAGGTCTAGCCATCATGATTCTTTCAATTTGCTAGTAATCCTTAACACATAATTTTTTTTTTAAGGAATTGTCTGCTAAGCCTATCGAGAAGGTGGCATTGTATTTCTCCATCCCAACAAACTATATGCTTCAACTTCATTTTATGTTTCATTGCAATGCACACTCACCCGGCTAGTAAACAGGGGCGGAGCTAGAACAAAAATTTCCGGGGTTCACCCATACACCTGTGAATATGTATAATTTCTAAGTGATAGTAACATAATAAAAGAACTAGAGGTGAAACCACGGGTAAAAATGGTCCAATAGTGAAATCACGGGGAAAAACTATAGGCATTTTTTTTTATAGCAAAATGGTAAAACCATTGCCAAAACACATAATCATTCCAATCTCCCATTTGGTTGTATGTTTCCATTGCTCAACGCTAGTTTAATATTTTCAAAAGGCCAAAACCGGTGACTCACAATCAAGTGGAATATCTATATTGCAACAATAAAAAATAGGGAGATTAAGAATGAAGTAAATACCATATGTCAATTGGTGATTCAAGATATGTGAGGAAAATACGATTCCTCCAACCATTAATTGCATCTTGTTCTCGCCATCACCGAGTACCTTGATGAACTGCAAATGGTGAAGACACCAACGAAGGCGAGGAACTGAGGAAGTGATGAGTTTTGAGGCTTCAAGCTGCGAGAAGACGACTGCGCAGGCGCACAGCACCGGCGTCGACGAGATCTGCGGTGTGCCATCAAGGGTTTGTTTGTCAAGCGCCGCAACCACTCGGTGAATCTCTCTATACCTCTTCGCATGAACACCTTGGTTGAGGTGTGACTCGGCCCAAAGAAAGAACCAAATAGTACTACTATTCGTATTGGCCCACGAGGGAAGGACACTGAAAAGTGGAAACGTACGTACATGCTAGACTTTGGGCTGGAATTACCTCCTTCAGTCGAGCGTCGGAATGTCCCTAGTGCACAAGTGTTGGGTTGAGGGGGTGCACCGGTAGTATATATGGGCTCGCTCTCGCTAAAATTTTTATTGGACCGGGGTTCATGTGCACCCCCATGGGCCTTCTTGGCTCCGCCCCTGCTACTAAAGTTCAACATATCCACATGACTCAAGTCTTGCCCAATCTACCTGGATATGGTCAACTTGTTTTCATTATAAAAAGGTAGACAGGTGCAATTGGATCAACCACTCGGTCTTAGCCAGGTCGAGTTATGGTTAAGTCTTGTCTTGTCCTATCTTGCACTTGGCCTCTGTATCCCATGGTCTAATGGCCCCCAAAACCTCTGTGGCCAAGTCCCAAGAGCCATAGCCACCCGACAGCAGACGCCCACCCTTGACCAGCCGATGCCCACTAGGCCACCACTCCCCATTCGCTCTCTCAAATATCAGCCATGAGCCCTCGCCCTAGCCACCTCCCATCGACATCTCGACAACTCTCCCATGATTGCGGCCCCTATCTTAGGCCTCCACAATCATGGCTCGCTGTCCTCCCTATGGTCAACGCTCATGACGACCTCTCTTTCCATGGTGTCTCCCTTGATCTCCTCAACATCCATAATGTGGAGGTGGCACCCTTGTCCCATTAGAGCAGTGCTCGACAGAGCAACTTGGTCTCCTGGAGCAGTAGCGGCGACTTCATCCCTATTCGCCAGAGAAGTGGATTTGGATAACATACTGTGGAACCTAGGGTTCAAAGCCCCCACCAGCACCAAATAGGTTTTGAGCGTGCCAACCAATTTGATCTTTCTGCCGGCAAGAAAAGATGCAATTAGCTTTAAATAGCCGATTGAATTTGTAAAAGATTGGGCTTGTGATGCAATGGAATAGGTCCAGATAATGAAACTATTGGCTTAGGTTAAACTTAAATCAGTAAATTCAAAAGAGTAAATAATCTACTATAAAGCCCATAAAATATACTAAATAGCATAAAGAAGGTAAACAGATTATCAACTAGATTAATAAGCCGATATAGTTGATAGAATGAGGATAAACAGACTATTAGCCCTCTATTGAGATAAGCCGATAAAAATGAGGATAGAACCTAACCTTTGCACGAAATGGTGATATGCAACAATATCGTGAAACATAGTATTATAATAAACCAAGCATGAAGATGGGACATAACTAAGACATTACTAACCTAGGTTCATATTGTGTAGTCGATTGAGCAGGCAATGCGCAACAAGTCTATTAAGAACAAAATACGATGAAACTACTTTGAACTAGACCTAACACGATAAAAACAGAGAAAAACAAATGACATGATAAAAGTATATTTGATTGATTGGTTACACGCCAAGAGGCCTTTCATTATAATGGTTTCTAACCTAATTAGATAGGATTCATTCGTCACATTCAATATAGATTCAATCTGATATCTTAATATTACTATCTATCTATCTATCTATCTATCTATCTATCTATCTATCTATCTATATAAAGCAGAGTTCAACGGAGCCACCACAATCCTAAAATCCTAGAAATTCCCACGTTAATCCAAAATAGTAGAAATTCTCACGTTAACCATAGAAAAAGAAAAAATCTACATTGTTGAATATGGATATTATTATGTAAATCTAGCGGTCCCTCTATAACAAACTACTGAAGCTGATCTATATATTAGAGATAAACTCTAAATCTAATCTGATATATTATCTATATCTTAACACAAATCTATCCGTGCAAACGAGCGGGTCACCTTGCTCGTTATTATACTATTAAAGTAGATGAAAACAGAGCCACCACGTTAGTCCACATCACCCAGATTATTTCAGCCGTTCGATCAACGGTGTGACCAAATTATAACGGCCTAGATCAATCAAAGAAATTCTCACATAAATTAAGAAAAAAAATAAAAGATCTATGTCGCTGATTTTTGTGGGGTCGAATTATAACGGCTTATATTAAAAGAAAAATATTAGAAATTCGGATTAAATACTAAAGATGATATAATATGATTATTTTATCCGTTCGATCAACGGTGGGATCAAATTATAACGACCTAGATTAATCAAAGAAATTCTCACATAAATCAAGAAAAATTAAAAGATCTATGCGGCTTAGATTAAAAGAAAAAATTAGAAATTCAGATTAAATACCAAATTTGATATAATATATTAGAGATAAACTCTAAATCCAATATGATCTATTAGAGATAGATTATGAGTTAGAAGTAAACTGCATATACCGAAACAAATCTAGCCGCGCCAGTTTTTAAACGAATCTAAAGTGAATCGACTCTTAACACCTGATCAGAATTTTTTCTCTTCTCTGCACAACTGGCTTAATTTTTTTTTAAGCGTACAACACCAGACGCTCACAAACACACACCACAACACACTCACACCACACGCACGCACCCGCGTGTGCGTCTGAACACACGCTAGTAGATGAAATGGAGGCTACTAGCTCCGTTCTAACGCATAAGCGTGTGCGTACCCTAATTTGGGTGTCAACAATTCCCTGCAATGGTGAATGGCAGCGTACGTCCTCGTCTACTGTGACCGGCGACAACGGCCTCCACCACGCCTCGTTCTTCTCCCTTCCTTGCTCATCGGCAGGTCGGGACAGGGTAGCAGGTAGCTCAAATCGTCTAGAAGAGTACTCTGTTCTCTATGAGTGAAGAGGAGAGCAGCGAAGAGGTAGATTCATCTCCATCCTGCACAGGACGGGAGAAGGTCAGGACATGCATGAACACGTGTGAGCATGCGGAGCGGGCTGCAGCTGCCCACGAGGGGTGTCCGGTAGGCCACGCTACGAGCGGTCGTACATACGTGGGCACAATTACTCTCTCCGGTTTTCTGCGGCCTATCGTTTTGTCTTGTGGTTTTAAAACTTTATCTATCAAAGCTTTTAAAAACTATTTAGATTACATACATAAAAGATATGCGTATAAATTCGTCTTAAAAAAATACTTTCATAGTATCATATTTTTGTTAATTTTATAAATAAATTTTATTAGTAATCGATGATTAAAGTTACATTTTTAAATATCGTGCCAATGTTCAAAGCGACAGGTACCGTGGAATCGAAGGGCGATGATTAATTAGCTTCGGACCGAGCAAGCCATGGCTACAGTACTGGAGTAGCTAGGCCTTGTTCTTTTCAGCGTATCGTTGCGTTGGTGTATTACTGTAACAAATTTAAAAGCACTCGAAAAGATGTCTAAAGATTATAAAAGAATGATTTAAAAAAAGTTTTATGATCTTTCCAAAGATTATAAAAGTCATGAAAAAATCGTTACAATTTATCACAACATATAGGCAATATAAAATTAACAAAAAAAAAAAACTGTTACGGTAACATGTAACGATACGCCGAAAATAAGAATGCCCTGATAGGAACGGTGAATCTACCACCCGCGCGCGTGACAGGAAGAAGGCATGGACCGATCGATCGCACATTCGCACGTACGCGCGGTTGGTCCGTGAGAAAGACGGGGGGGCACGCACGAGGCGGCGGTGGGCGCGCGCGTGTGCACAGTGAGGCGATAAGGAAGGGGAGAAGGACGCGCGTGGTGTGTCGGGCGCGCCGAGGAAGAAGACGCCGCCGCCCCGCGCTGGCTGTGCTTCGCTGCGCGTGGCTGCACGCGCGCGGGCGATAGGGGCCCGGCGGCCGGGCGGGCGGGCGGCGAGACGGCGAGACGTCGACGGCGCCGCGCCACCAGTCGCGACGGTCCATGGTGCGTGCGCCAGCTAGCCAGCCACCGGCCACCTCCTCTTGCATGCACCGGCGTTTGACCCATGAGCTAGCTCAATTTACGATCCTGCCCAAGCAAATATTTTTCGATAATGGAAACTAATCCGGCCTCCACATCCGAAGATATATACGGCAAATAAGAGTCACAAAAGTTCCAAAATGATCCTCAACAAAAGAGGACCGACTTAACATCAGACGACTTAAGAGTTATTTAATGGACATCGGACGACTTAGAGTTATTTAATTATTAGTTTATTTTTTAGGTCGTAACAAACACCTTCGTAGGGTATATAAAAGATCTAACAATAGCATCTAGGTCTGTGAGAAAAATTGATCGAAACTTATCTAAACCAGTCTTCCGATGATTAGCAAGAGCGTAAAAAAATAAACAAAGAGCAAGAATAAGCTATCAAGCATCGTAAACGTTTTTGTCCGGTTCTAAAGTAAGCTGATACTGTATGTAGTATTAACTAGAAGTACTTATTGACAACTTATCATCTAACAATCGTTCAACGATTCAGGTGGCGAGTTCCTAAAATCCAATAAATTTGACTTACTTAGCCTGTTTCTAAAAAAACAGACTATTAAAAACATGCTGAACCAACCGTATCGAAATATTTACGAGATCGTACTGATGTATTGTTCAAAAATATTTACAAGGCCTAAGCAAAAAAAACTGAAAAGAATAAATAAACGAAGATCAAGAAGAAGCAACAATGTAAACTTTGTCCGGCTCTAAATTAAGCTGATATGTAGTATTAACTACTCCCTTTCTTTCGTTTCATTATATTTGTGAATGGTCTTGAAAAAATACGTTTCATAATGTTTGTCTATCGAAAATAAAAAGAGCATAGTTATTGTGACGTTTCCACTCATTGTCTTTATTAAATGTCTTTAGCAAGAAGAAAATTAGTTGTAACATACTAATAGGGATATGAATATTCTTTACATTTTTTGGGAACTATTATTTCCTTGGTAAGTACGTGTATTGTGCTATGGACAAACATAGCGAGACAGAGGAAAGGAAGTAATTAGCATGTTTCCACAATTTAAGCTTTCAACATATTGGCAATGTCAGCCTGTCAGGTGATAAGCTAGCTAGTCCACCGCGGCACCACTGTCCACTGAGGACAGGATCGCCATTTCGCGGCACCACTGTCGGCCCGCCACGAGCTCTCCGTCTCACGTGGGCCATGGGCCTGCGACCGGGCCTATTTAAACACCGGCAGCCCGGCGTCCCTCCTCACTCCGTCAAGCTCACAGCACACCACTCTCCCACTCCCTCCAGTTCCAGTCCACACGCGCAACACTTCGTCTTCTACCTCGCTCTCGCCCGGCGGCAAGGCCTCCCTCCTCCTCCACGCAGCCATGGAGCTCCCCGCCTCCGTCTCCCACTCCGTCTGCTCCGCCTACCGCCACCTGTCGTCGTCTTCGTCGTCGTCGTCGTCGGCGTCGGCGGCTGCGGCGGCGGCGGCGCGGCATTCCCGGCGGAAGCCCGCCGGCCGGTGCTACGCCGTGCTGAAGCAGCACAAGACGAGGCTGTACATCCTCGGGAGGTGCGTGTCCATGCTCTTATGCTGGCACGAGCGTGACTCCGACTAAGAGGCCCGGCCCGCGGTGCTGGATATGGGCCGGGCCGAGCGTACGGCCGTCGTCGGCCAGGAACTGAGCCGTTTTCTCACTGTATTTTCTTAGTCTTTCAATTTCTTGATCTGAAGATTCCGATGAACAAACACGAGATAGACACGAGGCGAATGGTCAAATTATGGTGATGTACTGATGTGATCGCACTACATTAGTTGGTTAGGTGGTGAGAAGATGAAACAGGTGAAGTGTACATGAACACACATATAAATTTCTGCAATTTTTTTTCCGTTCAGATTTGTGTGGTGATTTGCGTCCCATTTGACTCCTCTCCCTTGTGATGCTTGTTCTGTCACTGTTGATGTGCATGTATAGGCGACAAGTTTTCGTGCCCTGCGAGCTGTCACGTGTCTGTACGACTGTACTGCGAACTCTGACCTGAGATGCCAGGCGTCACATGAGTTTGTGGGTGTACTCTGTGCGTGCCCGATGCAAAACCCTGACCCAAATATTATTCAGAGTCTCAAATTTTATAACTCACATATCTAAATCTATTATTCACGACTCCAAATCTATTATTCTAGATCAAGTTTAAGACTAGCATTGAACATGTTTTAACGAACAGGAATAAAAGTGTGCCTTATGCATAGCACGCATAACTATCTATTATATCTATGCTTTTTTTTATAAAAAAAAGCGGGTAAGCAAAGTCACAACATTTGTCTCAAAATTCTCACATTAACTGAAAGCAAATTTACGACATCTATAAAACTAATAATCCTAAATTATACTCAGTATGGATCTAACATAATAGTAAATTAATTCCACAAGAACTTGACATTATTAGGGCAACACAACTATATTCACAACTCTCAAAACTATAAATGTTTAAGTAATTTAACTCTAACTCAGGTGCAAATTAACACAAAACTCACTTTTGGAAGGGTGTTACTGCAAATTTTAAGACAAGAGACTAACTTTTGGAACGATGTTATGAAGATTAAAGGAGAGTTTCTAACTTACACCTCTTTCAAGCTTGAGAACGGGGAAACTGTCATGTTTATTGAAAAAGGAGTAGTTACACTCCTCTCTCCTTAGTCATCTTTATCCTATCCTGTTTTCCATTGTTATGAGCAAGCATGCCACCGTGGTGGAAGTTTTTAATGTTATGTCTTATCAAGTTTTTTTTTCATAGACGATATGGTGTCCAGGTTACAGGATATACACCTTACTGATCATCACGGCAAGATTATTTGAACTCCCTATAAAAATAGAGAGTTCTCCGTTCAACCAATATATTTAGAATTAGTGAATAGCAATGTTGTCTATTCTAACAAGTTACTTTGGCATCTTCGTTTGCCTTCTAAGATTAAGGTTTTTCTTTAGTTTCTAGAGAGAGGGGTCCTTTTGACTAAGCATAATTTGGCTCAAAAAAATGGGTACTATATCACTTTTTGCAACTTCTATAATAATATCAAGACAATTCAACACTTGTTCTTTGATCACCATCGAGGTTATTGTCTGTTGATGTCATCTCTAATTCGATTTAGGCTAGATAGCCTGCGTGACGATTATTCGATGCAGAGAGTCGTAGAGGACGAAGGTAGACAGTTGTAGTGCAGTCCCCCTTCGGCTCCTAGAACAGCAGCACGACAGCAATGGCGGCGGTGGCCTTCCGAGGGACTTCAATGCAATCCCTTGAGATTGGGTTGGGGTGTAAAAGATTAGGGCTTAAGGCGACATTGTTGATTAGATTAGTTTTGTTGTAGCCCTCCTTCTATAATTATATAGTGACGTTTAGGGAAGCCGAAATCAGATAGGTTAGCGACTTAGCGTGGCGTCTACAAGGAGGACCCCTATTAGCTCAATTATAGATTAAAATCATACTAGATGATCGTATCGATTGGTTAATCCGAAATTAATTCTAACAAACCCTCACATCACGCTTCCTGATATCAAGTTGATCTTCTTTTTTGTGCTTGATCGATGAAGCTACCGGTGCTGGTGCTACTTGCGGGCTTTAGATGTTTTTGCATGCGCTCAATTTGTAGGGTTAGCTTTGGGAATCTCGATCCGTTTGTCATGGCGGATCAGCATGGCTAAGGACGGATGCTACTGAAGATCAGTCAGAAGGACCAGCCAATCACACACACTGGACGCTATCAGACAAAAGGATTAGCCAAGCTGAGGCTGCGCGGATCATCATTAATGCTGTAATCAAGGATTAATCACCATGATTCGTGCTGTAATATCTTTTACTATAAATGGTGTAACATGCTGTATGTTAGACCAATCCCAAATATAAATGGGAGTGTGTAATTATGCAAATTGCATACATAAACAATGAAAACTAAGAGGGGCTATGTTTTCTTTTTAACACAAGTTCTAACCAAGCGGCCTAGACTCATTTCCTCTCTCCACGTTTTTAACTTTCAGTCTTCTTTTAATCCACCAGTAGTCCTGTTAGTCTATATATTGCCATTTTAAATCAGTTCCTCTTTCTGAAACTTTCACTATAATAAATTTGGATGTTCTAAAATTGGTACCATGCACGAAGAGTGTGCAAATAATTTGACTGACTCTTGTTCTTTTCAACTTAACAGTTTAACGGATTAACAACTTAACGACTTATCTACGTTTTAAAAGGACAAATGGTTTAAGTTTTTGAGTCCGTTTTTCGCTATTTTGAAGGTGAGTCCTAACACTTTAAAAAACAAGTCAAACGAAATAGATCCGAATCTCGAGACTACCTCGAGAAGCTTTTAAAATTCAGTCATTTTAGTCGTTCAACTATTCACCCGTTCAGATCAGCTCAAAAGAACATAACAAATATCTTGCTGACATATATTTTTGTTGTCGTACCACTAAAAATTTACCCCACATGTCACCGAAATAAAAATGATATTTTGGCGAAGTACAAATTTCCAGTGGTATGAAGCTAATTTTTCCATTATATATGGGACCTATATGTAGACGTATGAGTGTCTCAGACTGCCAGCAGTCTGCTGCTCCTTCATCTAATGATTTGCTCAGCTTATATTTTTCTTCCCATAAAAATGTTTAATACCAAATCCCCTTCTGAAAGGATAATATGGAGATCATTGGACCTGGCAGTTTTGAAAGAGAGTGATTCGGTCGTATTCGATTGTGTGCCCATAATCCTGGAGTCAAATGCAGAGAGGCAGGCACGATTTACAAGCTGACATTAGTTCCCTTGAGTCCAGGCCTGCACCCTGATCTGTGCTAGCTGGTCTTCTGTTGGAGCAAGCTGCAGCTGATGAGGGTCCGAACAATAGATTAGGAGTATGTTACAGTTAGATTGAAATGGATGGTGATGAAACTCAAATCTGGTGATGCAACTGACTGGGTGGCTGACTGAAGAGCATTTTGAGGATGCAAGCATCACTGTCGCATGCTCCTACTTCTTTTATATGTCAAGCGACAACGGAGTTAGACTGACAAGAGGATTTCTGCTGCTATGCCCCCTTTCTTTTCGTTAAGTCCAAAGCAAGAAATGAACAACGAAACGATAAAACGCACTTAGCTATGGCATCCCGCATCAGGAATGGGACAAATGGAAACTAAATTTTGAATTGAGGATTTGAGTGGTCACTGGTGCCACCATTCTGAAAACATTGGGAGCTCTGAACAGAACGAGAACAGATTCCAAGATGACACAAAATCAAGTCTTGAACTTCAAGAAGGAACAGTTAAATCGGCGGCTTCCCGCCAAATTCAATCCGATTTCCATTGATGGATCAAGACCCCAAAATTCAGGAGTCAGGCTGTTATTTTTCAGCTGGTATACTATACACTCACACACTGAGCACAAAGAACACCCACCAATTCATTCAATCGATCCACACAGCTAATCCAATGCCAACCTTGACAAATCCTCAGCTACCATCTCTAATTACCCACCTAATCACGCAATTAAATAGTCGGCTTCCTTTTCGCCGTCGGCTTCGTTGACTCCGTCGTCCCGGCCCAGGTCAGTTCATGTCGATCAAGCCCTCGTGGAAGGCGGCGACGCGGTCGGGGGTGACGCACTGCGTGATGAGCCGTGCCCCTGGTTTGTGGGCCCATGGGCGCACCAGGATACACGTGGCGATGTAGTCCAGGTTTGTCAGTGGCACGACGTGGGCGGGCGGGCCCCACCCGTAGTCCACCTCGGCGAAGCCGAGCCGCGTCCAGTCGGACACCAGCAGCGTCCGGTAGTCCGACGTGATCTGGTACGGGTCGCCGCCGGCCATCTCCCCCGCCGCCCACCGCGCGAACTCCGCCGGCATCCGCCGCTTCCCATCCTTGATGATCCTGACGACGTCGGGGACGGAGGCGCCGGCCACCCTGCCCGCGGCGGCGGAGACGCGCATGATGTAGTAGCAGTTGCCGTAGAACCCGGCGCCGCCGCGCGGGAGCGAGGCGTGGAGAAGCGGCCGCGCGTTCATGGCGAAGCAGAGGTGGACGTCGTCGCCGGCGTCGAACCCCGCCGCGCGGACGCGGCTCCGCCACGCCTTGGCGATCAGCACCTCGAACGCCGAGCAGCGGGCGCCGCCCGGGTGCGCCGCGTTGTACTGGCCCTTGAAGTGGTCGATGTAGTCGGCGGAGATGTCGACGGCGAGGTACTCGAGCCGCTTGGCGCCCGCGGGGTCCGGAAGACGGCCGATTACGGCGGAGGCCGGGTCAGGGATCGCCTCGCGGCCCCAGATCGGCTCGACGGCGATGGCCTCCGCCCCGCGCGCGAGCTCCCCAACGGCTGCCATGAACTGCGCCGCGCCGGGGCCGTCGGCCACCGCGTGGCTGAACCGGAAGCCGACGACGAAGCCGCCGCACGCGAAGGTGGTGACCTGGACGAGCAGCACGAGGCGGCGCTCGTCCTCCTCGCCGGGCGTGGGCGGGAGGAGCTCGTCCTTGGCGATCATCATCGGGTGCTCCAGGTAGTCCACATCCTCGAGGCTGCACGCCGCCTCAGCCTCGGTGAACCACACGCCGGCGTTGCCGCAGTCCACCTGCAGCTCGCCGGCGTCGGAGAAGCCCAGCCGGCCGGCGAGCGGATAGTAGTGCACCAGCGCCTTCCCCAGAGCCCGCTCAATGCTCGCCGCGGGGCCCACCCCGCCGGAGAGGGCCCCACCAGCACCCAGCTTGAACACGTGGAGCGACTCGATCAGCGCCATCTGGGTGGGGTATCGGTCGAGCCACGACAGACGGAGCGACCCGTCTGGCGTCAGCTCGGCCGGCACCACCCGGCGGTGTGCGAGCCGCTCCACGGACTTTGCTGCAGCCGCCGCCGCCGCCATGTCGTTGCAAAAATGGAGTTGCTGAGAGAAAGAATCGAGAAGTAGCGGAGACGAAAGGCGGGGACTGAAGCTTGCTTTGCTTGCTTGGTTGGTTGGGTTGAGTTAGGATTAATTTGGTTGCTTGACTTGGCATTGAAGGGAGACGTGGCATTTATAGGTGTGTGTGGGAGGCGACGGTGACGGGGCCAGGAGTCGGATGGATCGGGGAAGATGGAAGGAGTCCGGGATTTGTGCTCGTGTGGGGTTGGTTGGTTCGCTGCTACGTCGGGGTCAAAGGTGGTGGAGCTGTGCTTTCCTACACGGGGCAGCTCCGATCCGTACGTACTCCATGGAGGCATGGACTAGCCACTCCTAAAGTTAAAAGAGTACGGCAATACTGGCATACTACTGCATGATCAAAACCATTCAAGCCATGCTTTAGCCGCCGATATGCTGATCGTCAGTTTCCTTTTCATGTCTACTGTTTCCTAACTGCCCCAGTATAAGATTTGTATGTACGTACGTATGTATGTATTGCAATACAATATTAAGAACATATAGAGCGTGTTTGGATTGCAGCCCTTGCATGCTTGCCTCACCAATCATGATCTTCGTAATTTGACCAGCGTTTGAATGGCAGCCAAGAATCAGCAAGATCGGCGAGCCGTCGTTTTTTCGCTGCCTCGCGGGCAAAGGCGAGGGCCCATGGGCGCCCTCGCCTTCCTGCTTCACGCCATTGCAGCGGGGCCACTGGCATCCACACAGTCAAGCAGTTAGCAGTTAGCACGCGCAAGGAAGCAGCTAGCTAGCTTATTTCTTTTCGGTTCATTTTAGTTCCAATTTTTTTCTCATATTTATAAATATTCCATACAGTTCCCAAATCATACAAAAAAAATACTAACATCCTAACCAACTCATTCTAAGTACTTTCCAGTTTTTTTTAAAATTATTTTCATTTTCATTGGCCATGAACTCTTGGCTCCAAACAAAAACCAAACACACGTAGCCTTGTGATCCGCCGGACAGTTAGGCAGTACGTATGATGACTAAAAAAGTCGTAATCAGCTGAGCATTTATATACGTATGATGACTAATTTTCTATTAACATGAAAATTTCTAGGATTTTAGGATTAATGTGATGGCTCTGTTTAACTCTGTTTTATATAGACAGTAGATAGAATGAGCTCTTATAGGTACATTATGGCCTGAGAAGGTGGTATATTGTGGTAGTGCAATTATATTCGACTATTCAATCAGGAGAATTATGTTATCTGTAATATATTTAGTTTAGTTTAATGTACATTAAGTCTAACACTAATATCTCCCATCAAATTATACAAGCGTTTCATTCTCCATCAGCATCCATTGCTAGTGAATTTGTCAATCAGGAAGTGGTTCATAGTCGAGAGACACGTTCCAACTTCCAATGTGAAGTCATGCTCCCTCCAACCGAGGCACGAAAGCTACTGGGTCCATGGACGAGGTCCAATCCTTCTTGGTGGGAAGCGAGTGGTGTGGTACTGTGGTGTGGCTGGTGCCGGATTAGCAAACTAGTTAATCACGAGCAACGGATTAGCGTCAGTGTCAAGTGCCGTACGTACTAATTTAATACGAAAAGCAGAAAAGAATACGCGTGAGAGCGCCGCTAATCAAACTAGTAATAATGAAAAGCGATGCGGCGTACGTAGTGGCTTATAATTAGTTTGGTGCGTGCTGCGCAGCCTCCCTCTGGCATATACTCGTAGTTCACGAACACATCCATACTTTAAGGACAACGTTTGGTGCTGATGCCCATTGAATATACTACCTCCGTTTTTTTTTCGACGCATTTGACTTTTTGACATGCCTTTGACCATTCGTCTTATTCAATTTATTTTTTTAAATATTATTTATTTTGTTGTGATTTGTTTTATCAATAGAGGTACTTTAAATGTTTTATTCTTTACATCTTTGCACTAAATTTTTGAATAAGACAAATGGTCAAAAACGTGCCAAAAAGTTAAAGGCGTCAAACAATAAAAAAAAAATAGGGAGTAACTTGTTAACATTAGATTTGAGCAATCGAATTTGTTAGAAACGGTTTAGATATAGAAAAGCGAAAATCCTCTTTCTCACTTAAAAAACCCTGGTTTACTAAGTGGAAAAGAGATCCCACATCTCTAAGTCTAACCCGTCCTCTATAAATTTGATGGCTCACATGAGATTGAAACGGGGCTTGTTTGGAAGATAGTAATACCAAATTTTGATTCGTTTTGTTCCCGACAGTAAAATTCACGTTTCTTTACTAAAAAAATCACGTTAGTGTTTTAATTAAACGAGCTCTGGCGATGCCGTTCTTGCTAAATTTCGGCTCTCTGTTAGTTAACCAAATTTTTTTGTGTTGTTTAATCTTTTATGTTGTGTTTTTTTATATTTTTTTGAACAGATCATATACATTTCTGATTTAGAGACCAAAACTTTTTCATTATCTATAAAATAGAAGTGATATGTAGAGATCATTAATTATTGAGGAGATACACCCATTTAGTGATTTTGTTATTTGCGGGGGACCGGACGCGAGCGCTTATTAACGAGGGCCGGCCCTCGTAAATAGTTAATTACGAGGGTTTCTTCCTTTATCGCGAGGGTTTTTAGCCCTCGGTATTGAGGGAGATTCCTGTAGTGTGTTTTGATTAAACGAGCTCTGGCAATGCCGTTCTTGCTAAATTTCGGCTCTCTGTTAGTTAACCAAAATTTTTTGTGTTTTTAATCTTTTATGTTGTGTTTTTTTATATTTTATTTGAACAGATCATATACATTTCTGATTTAGAGACCGAAACTTTTTCATTATCTATAAAATAGAAGTGATATGTAGAGAATCATTAATTATTGAGGAGATACACCCATTTAGTGATTATCTTGTGACGTCTAAAGATACTCTTCTCATTATTTAACTACAATAATATATATATGATCAACATATTTTATATGTGTAGTTATGTACAGTGTATTATTGGATATATATATATTGTTCAATGAACAATACTTTATTCCTCATGTTGTCCTAACCTATCATTAACTTTATTATTATAAATAAGAGTTATATGATCCTTGCATGGGACCTTTTGGTACCTTGAAGTACCACCAATCATGCCCATTGATCAAATTAAGTTTAATGCCGTCAAGAGGAGGTACCTAAATGCTAGAGGTATCCTTTCTAGATAAATACAAAATTTTATCTACCCACTTATGTTTTGTCTTACCTCTCATCTCTCTAACCTTGAGCTTACACCAGTCGTGCCCCGCGAGTGCAATAATGCCGCCTATCGACCATTGTGTGTAGCAGCACTATATATGTTGCACCGCAAACATTTAGGGTGTGTTTTATTGTCGTTTGAGCGGGTCGAGCCTAGTTGAGTTAGACAATCTCAGCGTAGGCAGAATGTGGCGATGCAAGACACCTTGTTTGGTTGCCCCTGCATCATCGAGCCTAGTTCGTACGCGTGGGTGTTTGGTTACCTGCATGCCGCCGTCGAATCCGCCGCCCCCGAGGGTCGCCGCTGCCGGATCCGCCGCCTTGAGGGTCGTTGTCGCTGGATCCGCCACCCTCAAGTTGCGCCGTCGCTGACACCCAGCTGACCTCGCACGCACACGACATTGTGCTTCCTAGGCTGAGAGAAAACGATTGTGCCAGCCATTTTTCTAGAGCCAGGCCTGCACAATGTTTTTTGCATGAGCAAGGCCTGACTCATACGGACAACCAATCAAACACGTCCTTAGAAAATGTTCAATGAAAATCTTTTTACGACCCATTCCTTACCTTATGCCACCCCGGGAGCTAAATCGCCTCGCGAGATCCGGCCCTTTTCTACGCGTCGTCTTGCGCCCATGCGTTCCCATCGATTGGCATGGTGCTTTAGCCCAACGTTGGCCACGCATGTGAAGAGGTAAAAATATTTTTTAAAAAATGCCAAAGCTGCCCTTCATTTAGTACCTGGTACCTATGGGAAAAATATGTAATGTTATTAATTAATCACAAATTGACACACAAAAAATATTTGACCTAAAGGATATATATCCTTTCACTGTGGACATGTCTGTGTATAATTATATAGCGCACTCCTACTGTCCTACAGTACAACAAGGGGTAAACGTTTCTCTACACGGTTGGATCAATAAGCATACATGTCTAGATGTTGCTCATTGTCTAAATCTCTAGAAGTAAGAAGTAACTATCGTTTGATCGTTCAAACCAAAAAAAAATATGACTCATAATAGTTACGGCACATTTTTTTTTAAAAAAATACATATTTAGCTAGCTCCTTCACCTTCAGTACTGCTGCCTAGCTAGCCTAACAATCTAGAAATTGTTGCATATACATAGTTTTTGATGATGACGAAGATGGCGCGAACAAGCATATGGGAACTAATGCAACTTTCCTCAATGGCTGCTTACAAAGGGAGATGTGTGTGAATCATTTGTTCATATTTAACACATGCATATAGGAACCAAATGCACGGCGTAAAGCTAGCACGCGGTTGGTGGCAAACGACAAATTTAGGCCTTGTTTGTTTCAGATTAGATTAGATTAAATTAAATTAAATGAAAATTTGTTATTTTTGTATAAGTCAAATGATATAATGTTTTGTAGTCATTCTTGTGGGGTTTTAAATACTACTTCTTAAAGTTTGTAAAATATTTTTTTCATAATTTTTTGAACTCGTTAAAACATATTTTGAGGGGGTCACAAATTTGCTACAGTAAAAATGCAACTCTACATTAATCTAAAACAAACAAGGCCTTAATGAATCCAATTGGCTGGTTCATCAATAATAGCTAGCTAGTACGTTTAGCTTATGCTTGTAGACAAATTTTTTTATATAATTTGTTAAAATTATGGATGGCTTTTGTTCTTCAATCCGATCAGAAAGTGCATTGAGAAAGTACAAAAAAAAAAGCTTATTAAAAACTTTGTGATGGCTAAGAACGATTGATTTTTTTAAAAGTGGGATCGTAATGATAATCGCACTACAGGAATCTTCCTCTTTGTCAGCGGCCGATTACTCTGTATCGGCGGCAAAGAAACCGACGACAAGTTTATGTTGGCGGTACGCAAAACCACGCCGACACAATTAATTATCGTCGGCGGCAAAAATAAAACCGTCGACACAACTTCAGCAACCCTCCCACGTGCGAATTAAAATCAAAAGTACTACCATCTATGTCGGCGGTTAAAATTATAATGCCGACACATGTAAGCTCTATTCCACAAAGGGCCGTTTAAAATTCAAATTTTTCAGCCCACTAACGTGTACCGCCAAATGTAGAAAATTTAATCAGCGCACGTGCGCCAATCTGTGTCGGCGGCATAATACAGATTGCCGACACAGATTCTATTGCACACATTTGCATGCTCCTAGGACCATCAGTGTCGATCGGCGGCTCTAACTAAGGCCGTGGAAATAGGTTAGGATCTGACGCGTGGGACTGGAGAGGCGACAGTCATGCTTGGCTCTAGTGGCCAAGGGGCGGGGGGGAGGGGACAATGTCGGCGGCATATCTTGTTATGGCCAACACAGATTAATTTGTGTCGGCGGTTATACGTATCCCGCCGACACAAGTTGTGTGGATGACGTGTGGGATTTGTCGTCTAAACCTTTCCTAGCCAAATCACTGGAGGTCTCGATCAGTTGGTTTATTTAACTGAACCTAGCTCTACTAGAGGTTCGGACCGTTTGATTGAAAATTAATTTTGATTGACAATTGTGATAAGCTAGCCATACGCCCGTTTTGTAGCGACAAAAAAAAACTGGATCTGAAATATTTTGCCAAAACGGATTTTTCACTGGTGCACATGACTCCATATATTTTTCACCATAACACGATGTGCTACAAGATTCTTGTTTAGTTTTGGTCACTCACAAGTTTTCAAAAACATACCTAGATATTTTTTTTAAAAAACAATCCAATCTTTCCTACCTCTCTCCTCTCTACCTAGCCAAGTCGGCTCTCTTTGAATCGCACACCAGCGATCATTGTGAGCTCGAGTCACCGTGTAGTGCACGGAAGCTCAACTCGGTTTGGGTAGATGATATCGCATGGTGGCTTTGAGCAGGCCATGCCCTCATGATCGTTGGTAGGGTGGCGCGAAGGAGAGTCGGGTCATAGGGCCGGAGTAGAGAGGAAGAAGTGTTCAATTCTTTTTATCAAAAGTTATATGTATGTATTTCAAAAATGTATGTGAGAAGTAATAAGTGAGATAAAGACTAATCTTGGAGAACATCATGAGATCATGAACTGAAATGGAGTAGCATATACTAATGAAAAATTCGCTTTGGTAAAACACTTCTAGATCTAAGGCTACAATGCCCTCTTCCTTTGCCATGCAATAGTCTGCGGAGCTAGGTTGTTATATTCAAAAGTTTTAGGGGTATTTTTATAAAAAGGTGTGAGGAGTGATGAGTGGGACCAAACATGAATTTTAGAGTTGGCGTGCTGGTTTGCGGATGTATGTGAAGCCATGTGTACATATGAGAATTATCTGATGTTTTGCTACAACACCTATGGGGTTTGATAAAATTCTAAAGATGAGAAAGTTTTTCCTATATATATAACATGTATATTTCTTATAGGTAGCTAGCGACCGACTTCGTTGTTCAAAATGCATGCTCGGAGCAATCCTATAAGCAAAACAAGAAACTACTAGTTTCAATACTACAAACAATCCTAGACTTGATTCCTACCTTTATTTCACGCTTTAAAAATGCCTTCTCGCAGTTAAATACGCAGCCCCACAAACTCGATCGAGAGAAATGTGGTTTATACAGGCGATCGAATACAATAGATAAATACCCAGAAATATCAGCCTATCGATCTCCCACTGCCAAAAGGTCAGCTAGCTTGGTAGCCGCTCTCACACTCTGCCCAACTCCACTACTAACTAATTAATCAGTAACCAAAGTTGCTGATATTCCAAGTTCAATTTAGCGCACGCTTGGATCATGGATGGACGGATGGACGGACGGGAGGATAATGGGGTTAGCACAAACACATGCATGGCCTGATGCCTAAGTGGAGAGTGACAGCACTGGAGATATTTGTCTTGTGTAGGAAACTCGATCAATCAATCGAACAAAAAAACAATTTACTATACTAATTCTAGCCAGGTGCATGCATGCATCACGCCATGCATGGATTGGCATCCACCAGTCAAAGACTCGAAGCAGCCCATGATCTCTGACTCTGAGAAAGAATTCGTGCGTGTGTTCATTGTTCTGAACTTTAAGTCTGAACCGATCGATGGACTTGCATGCACGCAAAACGGCGTTTTGCTACAGGAATACAGTAATATAATATGCATGGCCTACGTGCGCATCCACCAATGATCTATGTACAGACGAAGATAGCGTTGAGAAATGCAACGGCGATGCATATATACACTGATGCATGCATGCACGCGCCCGGAAGCTGCAGACTGCAGTGCTCGCTGACGAGCGACGAGCGACGAGCCGACGAGTCGATATACCTTGCTTTCTGCCGACCGGCCGGAGCCTCACCTCGACGTGTTTGGACTTCAAGTCTTGAATCATGGATTGCTGCCTACCCAACTACGGCTTCTCGCGCTCTATAGCTCCAGTGTGAGTAGGTAAGGGCATATCGGATGCTATTTCTATTCATTGTTTATTTGTGATACCCAAAACGGCATCGTAAGAATTAAAATATAAGAAGGGGCAATAGGGTGATAATTTAATGCCGGATAAATAATGATGAGATAGTTCACAAATAGATACATCGTTGAATAAGTAGAACTAGCGAGATGGCTCGTGCACGTTTGCGGGGCTAGATTCATGTTAGCATATAGAGTTTATTTCTAACTTATAATCTTTTTTTTACAGTAATCTCCAACTCATAAGCTATCTATAATATATCAGATTAGAGTTTATATCTAACCGGTGAGAAATAATAAAGTTGCGGAAGTGCCGATGTATCGGAATACACAAATAAACAAACACAGGGAAAACACATCACCTTTATTAATATTACCGGTAAGATATATGGTTCCCATTATTTTTGCGCTCCATAGCCTGTTAGAAGAATATCTGAAATAGGCGATGTGGATTTTTTGAATTCTAGGGCCTCGGAAGGTCGCTCAGTTAATCATGCAAAAAAACCTCCGATTAAGCTATGCTTTGTCATGTCGGTCAATCTTCACTTGTGTTTGCTATGCACATAAAAATAG
Organism: Raddia distichophylla; assembly: GCA_005191435.1. Classification (NCBI taxonomy): domain Eukaryota; kingdom Viridiplantae; phylum Streptophyta; class Magnoliopsida; order Poales; family Poaceae; genus Raddia; species Raddia distichophylla. Next base: position 7,178,800 of record SPJY01035639.1, on the reverse strand, counting down.
ATAATTATAAAATAGATGATGTTAATGTTGATGGCAGAATTAGGGTCTAACTGACTATGTTGGAGAAACTGGAAAATACATCAGCTTCTCCGGGTATTCTGAAATAAGAACATGCATACGGATATAATCTACAATTAGAATATTTTTAATATAGTACAATTAATCAAAATAGCCACGGAATACAATTTTTGTGCAGGTATATGGTCCACATGTATTTTGATGAGAGCATGCATCATCTAATCATCTATTTCGGAGTCGTCCGTCGTTGTGTGTTGGTAGTGCGCCCGGCGTGGTCGGTGTTGTTTCCTTCCCCACCCCTTCCAGTTGTGTGTCGCCGCAAGGTCTCTTGGCCTTGCACGCATGGGCGTGGCCGTTTGGTCGGGGTGTGCAGCAGCCTTGCTGCGTTGTAACTCTTGTAACTCGTATAACTTCGTATAATGTATGCTATACGAAGTTATTACGCTCCGAACTTCGGTGAAACAAATACCGTGTCTCACTTCTCTTGTCACATTTACTTCCGCATTTACTTTTCGCTTGTGTTGCTAAATTATTTGTTTGGTAGAGTTAATCTAGGCTGCTAGTGCGTGTCGTTTATTTCGCTTCCGCTTAATCGTGTACTAGAATCTAGAATTGGGTTACTCTTAATTTTGTTGCTTAATCAAGTATAACCCAAAGAAATTAAAAATTGCCTATTCACCCCCCTCTAGGCCGTAAAGTTCCTTTCAGTCTATCTCTAGTTGTACATGCGATTCTTTTGAATAACAGCCTCGGCAACAAAAGGGGTGGATATAAGATTGCCTAATACTGATATTGTCTATCTCTAGCCATACATGCTAATCACCGATTTTTCTTTTAACTATGGCTTTCAGAGAAACTTATTCAGATAGCATTGGATTGAAATTTTACGGTGATCGGACGGGCGAGAATTTTTAGCCTATGGGGCGCATTGTGGTGATTCAAATAGCATCAGATTGAAATATTACGGTGATCGGACGGTTGAGGATTTTTAGCCTATGTGGTGGCTTCGTTTTCCTCTACTTTAGTAGTATAATAGATTATATATATATGTATACATATAGGGTTATAACGCTCCCATTGGGCAAAACCGCGCTATGCCAATGCCTCGTCAAAAACTCCATACAAAAACCCGGTGGGAAAAAAGGATTGGAGAAAAGAATACATTGCACACGCATGTTGTATATATTTCTTCGTTAAAACCTTGCTATGAGAAACCCTATGTGAAAAACTCATATAAGGGAAAAGAGTATAATATATAGCATTCAGGGTTTGATCTTCAGGCTCAATACGGTCTACTAAACATTTGCGTTATAAATCTTCTGGATCTATGTCGTGGTGTGGTAAAAATACTTTAATCGATTGTTATGTCAACATACTGGGTTAGACAAAAATGAAATTTTTAGGACTTCATATGAACCGAATCAATATTTAGCTCATGCCCCCCCCCCCCTCAGGATGACATCGCCGATGCCTTCCGACATTTCGATGCCTTCTGTACATCCATCACACTATGCTTCTGAAAAGTGTGGTCAGAAATAATTTGGGAACAATATACCAGTATTCACTTATGCAATACAAGCAACATTATCCACATGGATAATTATTGGGGTATGGATGATATCTAAGTCACATACTTATAGATGTGGTCACCAGCCTTCTCAGCCAAACACACACATGAGGCTTCATATAAAAGCACTAATCTCAAACACAATATGAGATTTAGCCATATACAGATTACACATGAATGATGCATCCATATAACCCATGTCTACAAATCCAGCAGTTACCTAAAGATAATTTAGTACCGGCCAAAACTTCTGATTGGTGCCGCACTAAGTGTTTCCAGAGGCAAGGAACTTATAGTCCTAACACCTCATTATATTGCATTAGGTTTAAACAAATATTTTTTTTTACTTTAGGGGAACACACTACCATGTGGGTAAGATTAATTTCGATATCATACATCTTCTAAATATAACATATCAGACCTACTGAGTCTCAATATCGCAATTATTTCCAAATGGTTCAACTACAATCAAATGGTCTATTAAACAGGTCTTACACATATAGTTGTACCAGTATAACCAGTCTTACCTTGTCATTTAGGGGATTAATCTATTTGCCATTATTACCAATTTACATCGTACCTTCAGAGTATCAATGTCATATCTTCAGGGTAGCAAAGAACATAACCACTCTCACAACTACTGATAGAATATGCACATCACTAGTGTTCATGAGGTGAACTTACAGTACCTAGTATCAATGGGTCATCTTCCACTTTAGGGGACTATTGGTGTCTATTAAACATCGAAAGGTAATTTATCTTCCTTCAGGGAAGTGCTTATGTTCCCACAGGGAACTCATTTTTTTCCGGGAAGGAACCCTTACTTCTGAAAGTAATTATCAGGTATGAGATTCATTAATGTGTCGCAATTTTGTCATCTTTTATAACAAGGAATAATAAGTCTTATTGGGATCTCAATAATGATTTTAATAATCCATTAGTTGCATATTTATTCATATCATATGACAGAGTTACTATTTAGCTAAACACTTATTACACATGGGAGATTACAGATCATTGCAGTGACCTTTAAACCAAGGCTTTCACCACATCATTATTTATAATGACCCCGAGTCAGAGCTACTGGCTCTCAAACTCCAATTGACCTCATGGTTCATTATCAGTCGCTTGCCATATAACTCGATACATGCGCTACAAGCGCCATGCCATGAACATAGTTCAGGATCCTTATCATAGCAACTTAAGAGAAATAATATGTGTTAACAATTTTCTCTACATGTCTCATAAATGAGCACTTTTCAATATCAACTAGAATTTCGCTATTTCTCAAAATAAAAATTCTTGTTCGTCTTGTATTCCCAGCAATATAACATGTGCGCATTAACTTGTTGAGCATTCATCTTCAGAAGGTTTATTACCTTAAAGGTAATTTCTCTATCGAAGAATAACAGGAGTGGTAAGCAATTGTTTGACGAGTGTCATTAGATTTAAGACCCACAGGCGTCTCCGCGGACTTTAGACCATGACCCTGCAAGTCAATTTCACAAAGGTGGATATACTATTTTAGCCGAGGGACGACTCATTTACTATAGGTAAATGATTTTCCAACTCCTTTAAATATCTGGCAGGCTCCTCGCTTCTGGCGTACATGAGCACTTCCTCGCTACTGGCATAAATGAGTATTAACTAGCATGAGAATCTTTCAATCAAGATCTTATGGGCATTTATACACAAGACGAAACATAGGCAATTCTCTCCCCTAATGCCGAGATCCGATTTTTACAAAAACATACTTACAAAATCCCCTTTTATGAGCGCAAGACAAATATAACTACAGGTTCCAAGTCCCCAACTACAATGGAAGATCAAAAGTGTATGCTCGGTGGTGATATTATTAGGGAAATACCTCGATTCCACGCATTACCATTGGGAGCTAATCATTTATATGCAGTAAGTTTAGACTTATATATTATCTTTTCCACGCGCTTGCTATGAGCTATCATATGCCCAAGCTAGATGGCATGCCCACGCCACGTTGCCACACACCCTACTGGGGCGGAGTACCTGTGCGGGGCCATTGATCATTCCAACAAATTATGGGTTGCAAGTCTAGCTTTTTTACTATTGGCCAATTACTCATATCATATATCTAATTAAACTTCGGGAAATAATTTGACAAGATTCAATAATTTGCATGGAAACTATACTTTTCTGTACAAACAAAATAAATACTACATCTATGCCTAATAACAGTTAATTTCATATGACAATAACTTTATGGAGGTATGATTGCATTCAAATAACACATGACTTCAGCCATGTTGTAGCGACTTCAGGCGTCAGTGACGATATAAATGCGGTTCCACCATAATCTTTAAAAGTCACTTATTCAAATAGACTATTGCCTTATATTTGGGACTATTCTACTTTAGGCAAACCAATATGACTTTTGGTCATAATACAATTGCAAAATTAATATGACTGCTAGTCATAATTTGCATATTACTTCAAGTAATAATACAACTAGAATGGTTAGCGCGCCATTGGCGTGCCGTCCAAACACCCGTGTATCATGTACAGGAAGGCAGGGACAAAGCACAATAAAAAACACATTATTTGCAAGATTTGTGTAATGCACAGACCACGATCTGAACACAGACAATGTTGTATTAGCATATAATGTCTGCTGGAGCCAAACATAGCATCCCGGGTTAACCCTTTTGGACGAAGCGAGGCCAAAAGGTCTAATTGGGTGCCATGCATGCGTGGGCTAGCCCCGTAAGTGAGCTAGGCTCTAAGCGAATTTGGGCTAGTGTGTTACATATGGTATCAGAACATCAACCCTCACTGTGCAGCAGGTCGTGTGGGCTTAGTTGCGCGAGCATATTGCGCATAGCTTGTGTGGATCTAGAGTGGTCACACGGCGTGGCATATGGGTCGACAATAGAAGCACGTCTGCATACCGAGGGGGATCCTGGACATTTGCCGCTTAGGCGATGTGCTGACGAGGGTGTCAGCCTATTAAGGGTGGGTAAGTGTAATACTCCGGCCTGATGTGTTGTGAGGCCCATGTGGATGTGATGGTTGGATTAATCTCATATTGCTAATTGAGACAAAGTTGTGGTAGCTTTTAATGCCTGTTGTAGCCAAACATAACAGCCCAGATTAACCCTTTTGGATGAAACAAGGCTAAAAAATCTATGTGGGTGCTATGCATGCGTGAGCTAGCCCCGTAGGTGGGCTAAACTCTAAGCGAATTTGGGCCAGGCTGTTACAGCCTAGGCTGCACATGCGCAGGGCGCCCGCATGCTCACGTCGGATCACTCACGTCCTGTCAGAGCCAAATATGTCCCAAATTAACCATATGGAAAGATTCGCAATCTCCCCACTACAAGGAATATTAATGTCCGATGGTCATTTTATTCATCTCGATTTACAATCTCCAACCTACTGATATTGCACTTCTGGTGCATAATCTAATCAATACTTCTGGTGCACAATCTTGCCTTTACAAGCCCAATTCTCTCCCTCTTTTCACGTCAAACAAAAACTTACGAGTGTGTTCTCAAAAAAAAACTTACGAGTGGTAGCATGTGCTACATGCATCTGCTTAAATCACCTTATAACTATACTGCTACATGAGCATAATTTTTGTTGTCGTGAAACCAACATATAGTTTGTAACTTCAAGTTACACTTTAGCCACCTCTAATAACTGGTTGGCCAGGCCACATCAGAGAAGGATTGCAGACTTCATGTCTTAAGGCTAAGTTAATTCTTTGGGGACGGACATATGGGCGAGGAATTTTCTCTAGTGCAAACAAGAGAAAACATTTGTCTTCAGGACAAATTTCTACAATTCATGTCTACAGGACATATTTTCATAATTTATGTCTTCAGGATATCTGTGCACTTGAGACGGTGTTAAGGATAAACACTCTTCACCAAGGTAAGCATAACAATATATCCAAGTCGAGGCATACAATTAATCTGATTTAATTCAATGAGAGGTTGCCTACGTCAGGTAAGGCATGTGATTCTGGCACCATGTTCTATTTAGCATTTATTCAGATAATTAACTTTACTACATGAGAGAAGCTAAAAATAGAACAAATCAGACCATTATTATAGCATCTATCAAATAAACATCTCATCAAAAGTAAAAGATGTAAACTACTCATCATGAGCAAAATCAAACTTTATAGGAGCTATTAAAGTTTCCTAGAATTTCTTAACAATCTCAGGAGTTTCCAATAATTTAGGGACCGCAGTTCAATAAATTATAATACAAACATATAGTGCTAGGAAATAGTGATTTAGAGAAGGGATATAGAAAACGAAATATAGAGATCCTGCTGGCAATGCTCTAAAAGTGTAGGGTAAAAATAATAATGAAAGGAAGGCACATTTCTCTTGCAAAATCCTCCCCTGTCCATCAAAGGATTATGTGCATCTTCTCTCCTCGCTAGTCGCTAGTCACACTGCTCCCTCCGTCAAGACACGTAGCGGAGCTAGGGGCGAATCCGTACAGACCGCAGGCTCCACCTCCATGCACCTCTAGCCAATTCCTACCCGCCATCTGCTGCGTGAGCCACTTGCATGCGCCCTCTCATGGGCCATTCATGTCAGCGAGCGTGTATTCAGCACCCTACGCATGCTCTTCATAAGCCACGGGCATGGGCCGGACCCACCGCACCGGTCGAGTCGGCCACCCGGTCTCGTCCTGCCTACTGGCTGGTCGCCACCATTTCATTTCAACTCTCTTCTGCGCCTTCGCGCCGGCCCCTCCTCCTTGCAAGTCCGGCCGCCGGCGACGTCAGAGGTGCGATCAAGCTTCTTCTCCCTTCCCGTTGCTTCCTACACTGATGCCTCGAGCTCCGCACCGGGGCCTCTCTGCCCTGATTTCTAATGGCTACCTCTCACTTGATTCGTGTGTGCAGGTTTGGTCTCCTAAGTAGGGGTGAAAACGGATCGGGTAATACCCGCCCCGTATCTGATCCGCTGCTTTTTTTGCCGTAAAATTCGGGTTCGGGTACGGGTAATTTTCTGTCGGGTACGGGTAGTACCCGGATAGTAGAGGTTTGGATACGGGTTGGATACAGTTCGGACGATACCCGGACAAATACCAGATCTATTGGGTCGGGTACGGGTACCCGGATTATTTTAAAAAATGTGTACCCTACCTCCCAACAGCCCACCTATGCAAGCCCAGTATAGCCCAGTAGCCCACACCAAAACAAAAATTGCTTAGGGTACCTGGTTCATCTCAATCCGTTCCTCACTTCCTCTCCACGGAGTCAAGCCGCCGCCATCCACGCCTCCCGGCTTCGCCGTCCAACACCGCCATCCGCGCCTCCCTCTCCCGGCACGTCGTCGAGCCGAGGGCGCCGCCCTCCCGCCGAGGTTCGCCCGTCACCTTTTCTTTTTGTAATTAGTGGGGATTCCTGAAAGATTTTCATCTGCGGAGGCTTCAGGTTCTTGTAGAAACAGGCCCTGATTTGATCGCTTTTGAAACGATTCCTAACAAATTGGAAGCTCAGGTGTGCTATTTAGAGATCTTTTGCCTTGCATTTAGTAACACATTTTTGCAAAATAGTTGCTGATGTTTGGCTTGTGGGTCTGTAGGGTAAGGCGCCGATGGTATCTTCCAACAGTAACAAGAGTGCTACTACCCCTACTAGCAAGTTGATGGCGAGCTCGTTCAATGCTGCAAATTCGAGCAAAGCTATGGTTTTGGTGCCATCCACAAAGCCAGTGAAAGGTAAAAGTTTTTTTAATTAATATGTTGTATGTGTATGTGGTTTATGTGGTCCAATTGTATGTGTATGGGTCCAAGTGCATTAATTCTAGCAGGTGTATGTGTATGTGGTCCAAGTGCATTAATTGTCAATTCATCGTTTTATCTTTGTAGTTGTCCAATCAAGTGCAAGTGCAAGTGAAAGTGTAAATGTACAAGCAATTGAAGAAGAAGAAGAAGAAGAAGAAGAAGAAGAGGAAAATCCTAAAGCAAGAAAAAAACTCACTTCGTGGATGTGGTAACATTTCAATAAGTTTGAGATGGAGGTGAAAAAGGAGGATGGTTCAATCAAAGTGGAGAGACATGGGCAAAATGTAATAGGTGCACACATAAAGCTAGGGCTGAAAGTTCAAATGGTACAAATGCTTTCAGTAATCACTTGAAGTACAAACATAGTGTGGTGAAAGGTCAACAACTTCTAACTCAGAATGAGGGCGGCATGGCAACATATCGGTATGATCAAGATGCTAGTTTGAGATATTTTTATGATGCCATCATTATACATGAGTATCCATTTAATATGTCTCAACATATGTACTTTGTCAAATTTATCAAGTCTTTACGACCCAGCTTTCCTTTGAAATCTCGTGTTACTGTTCGAAAAGATGTTATCTATAAAGAGGGCAAAACAGGTTATATGAACACTTAAACACTCTCTTGTCGTGTTAGCTTTACTATGGATATGTGGACATCAAATCAGAATAATGCATACATGTGTGTGACAACTCATTGCATTGATGATAATTGGGACACGCAAAAAAGGATTATCAATTTTATCCATGTAGAAGGCAGTCATTTAGGAATAAAATTGGGTGAAATATTTTTTTCAAATGTGTTGAATTGGAACCTTGACAAGAAATTGTTTGCCATATCTTTGGACAATGCTTCTTCAAACAAAGTTGTTGTTGATGTGATTGTTAAAAATGCACAAGGCTTGTCTGTATGTGGTGGGAAATTTTTTCATGTTAGATGTGCAAATCACATATTAAACCTTGTTGCTCGAGATTGGTTAAAATTAATTAGAGATGCCATTAAAAATATAAGGGAGTTCATAATAATTATCAAAAGATCACCTCAACAATCAGAGGCATTTGAAAAGTGTGCTTAAGAATATGATCAAGACACAAAAAGAGCTCTTTCCTTGGATATTGCCACGAGATGGAACTCTACATATATCATGATAAGGGATGTTTTTATTATAAGGATGCTTTTGATCGTCTTGCTCTTAAACATAGGGCTAGACATGCATATGTCATCCCCTCAAGTGAGGATTGGTTGAATGCATCAAGTATCAGCAAATGTTTGAAAAGGTTTTATGATGTCACATTGCTTTTCTCTGCCACATCTTACTCTACGGCAAATCAGTTCTATCGAAAATTCTGTGAGATCAAGATAGCTATTACAAAATGGTGTGACAGTAATGAGTACATAATTTCTGGCATGGTTAACATAATAAAAGATAAGTTTAAAAAATATTAGGATATGAGTAATATGGCTTTGGCGGTGGCAGCCTTCCTTGATCCAAGGTACAAACACAAAATGGTTGAGTTGTACATGTCTAGAATGTATAACCAGGAGATGGTTGAGATAGAGAAGATGGAATTTATGAATGTTGTGAATGAGTTATTTGCATTTTATTCATCAACCATCAATGCAACATCAACCAATAATGTGTCTAGTTCGAAAGAGAGTGGTTTCGTTTTTAATCCAAACGATATTGATGATGATGATGAGGTCGATATTGATGTGTTGTATCTTTTCAGGGATAGGGAATCTGCTGAAGATGATGGAAATATAGGGAACGAATAGTGATTTAGAGAAGGGATATAGAAAACGAAATATAGAGATCCTGCTGGCAATGCTCTAAAGTGTAGGGTAAAAATAATAATGAAAGGAAGGCACATTTCTCTTGCAAAATCCTCCCCTGCCCATCAAAGGATTCTGTGCATCTTCTCTCCTCGCTAGTCGCTAGTCACACTGCTCCCTCCGTCAAGACACGTAGCAGAGCTAGGGGCGAATCCGTACAGACCGCCGGCTCCACCTCCATGCACCTCTAGCCAATTCCTACCCGCCACCTGCTGCGTGGGCCACTTGCATGCGCCCTCTCATGGGCCATCCATGTCAGCGAGCATGTATTCAGCACCCTGCGCTTGCTCTTCGTAAGCCACGGGCGCGAGAGTGGTTTGGTTTCTAATTCAAAAGATATTGATGATGATGATGATGAGGTCGATATTGATGTGTTGTATCAATCCACAAATAATATGAGCAATTTGTCATAGTTGGATGTGTATATGAATGAGGCGCCATTGAAGATCAATGAAGGTGATGCGGCATTTGATATCCTATCATGGTGGAAAGGGTGAATGATAAATTTTTCTATTCTTTCTTGTTTTGGCTCGTAATGTGTTATCTATGCAAGTATCTACGGTTGCTTCGGAGTCAGCATTTAGCGCCGGTGGGCGCGTTATTGATGGATTTCGTATTCAACTTGCTCTTGAAATTGTTGAAGCTTTGGTTTGTACCAAGGATTGGATGATTGCTTCGGAAAAAGGTTTGTTTTAATTCCTCTTTTTATTTATTTATGCATTAAATATGTTTTTATTGTTACCTACTACTATATTGTGTGTTAATTTCAGAACTAGAGGCTATTGAAACCATTATTGATGCGATGAATGCTACGGGGATGTGGGAAGATGTTGAGACTTGATATATTCGAGCATGCATGATTACATGAACTATTTTGTGTGATTTGAACTTTATGTGTATCGAAATTGTATTATGTCTTTATGTTAACTGGACTATGTGTTGCATGAAATTAATTTATGTCTTGTATGTTAATTGGACTATGTATGTTAATTGGACTATGTGTTGCATGAAATTGGATTGTCTTGTATGTTAATTGGTCCCTATGTATAAAGTTATTTTGTGTAACCATGTGTGTAAAATGAAAATTTTTATCATATTTTTTGTTTTAGGTAATTCATGTACTACTCGCTAAGTATCCGATGTCCGTATTGTACCCGTCCATATTATACCCGAAAACCATTTTCTACCCGTCCGTAAATACCCGTATCCGTACCCTACCCTACCCGGTTTTTAACTACACGTATCCGTACCCATACCCGGAGGAAAAAAATATGGTAGGGTACGGAAAGACTCATATCCGTTTTCACACCTATCCTGAAGGCGGCGTTCGTCGACGGCGACCTCGCCCCCCGTCAAACGTCGCGCCTTTCTTCTCCCCGTCAACCCCTTGGCCTGGCATACACGCCTGTACTCTGTCCGTGTGACCATCTCCTGAAGGCAGCGGTCGTCGACGGCGACCTCGCCCGCGTCAAAGGTCGCGCCTTTCTTCTCCCCATCAAACCCTTGCTGCCTTGCATGCACGCCTGTACTCGGTACATGTGCTCCGTTAGTCTGGTTCTGGTGGCGCTTCCTTTGTGCTATGGTTGTTTGTTCTCTTGATTTGATCATGGTGGGAGGTGGTTCAGAGATGCTGTAGATGATCGATGCATGTACTCCATTGGATTAGCATAGACATACAGCCAAGTTGTTCTATCCAGTAATCCCACCATCGATCGCACACACATAGCCTCCCCAGCTTAGCATTTAGCACCTGCAATTGATAATGTAGACATGTATAGTACAGAGTCACATGCTAGCTAGTCTTGCTGCAATGTGGCAATGATCAGCAGGAGTGCTTCCTATTTACCTTGTCATAGTGAGGTTCTTTGGCATTGCGCATGTTTGCTGCTTTTCTTTTCATTATCTGACCCGTGATTGAGGGGGGGAGAGGTCGCCATTAACACTCAATCTATAACCCTTTTCTTTTCAAGGGATGAAATTCATATATGTAATCTCTCCCATGTCTGACGACCATAAATGAACTCTTTTGTTACAGTGTTACAATGTAAGAGACAGTTTATAAATATGGAGGTGTCTTATATCATTGTTCATATAGGATTGTTTCATACAAGTGTCACTTATATTGCATTATGTGAGGTGGTTTCTAAGCATAAAATGTAACATACGGTACAACATATAAAATGGTTGTACACACAAACAATTGTACAAATCAGAGATTCATATAATATGATTATTTTAGCCATTCGATCAATGGTGGGACCAAATTACGACAGTTTAAACTAATCAAAGAAATTCTCACATAAATCAAGAAAAAAGTAAAAGATCAATGCGGCTTAGATTAAAAGAATATTAGGAATTAAGATTAAATACTAAATCTAATATAATATAATAGAGATAAATTCTGAATCCGATCTAATACATTAGAGATAGATTATGAGTTCGAGATAAACTTTATATGTTGAAACAAATCTAGGCGCGCAAATGCGCGGGCCACCTCGCTCGTTGCTACTAAAGAACGAGAACAATAAGACTTTGAAGATTTTACTGTATCACCATGCAAATATCCCAGTCTGTTATATTTCTCGTTATTTTTCTATGGTTGATTTGGACAGATTGGTGATTGTTTTTCTTGGCCAGATATCTAGAGGATGAAACAAATGTGATCACGTGCGGCTTCTTTGATTGATTGGATGTGACACATCGTAGATATGGCGGTGCATGGTTCCCTTATTTTGGTTTATGAAATTTGATAGATTTGTTTAAGTCATATGTTTGAGGATGCAAAAGGACTAGTCCTAGGATTCAGAATGAACTAAAATTCTGTATACAGACAAATAAACTAGAGAGGGTCAAAAGGTACCTTTGGGTTGATCCTTTTGCATCCCTAATATGTACCGTACAATTATTGTGCGTGTTTCGTAGGACCGGTTAAGGGTTTTTTTAATTGGTATATAGAGATAAGAAGCCTAACTTAACTTTTAATCCACTCACTTTAGAGAGGATGAGTTTAAGCTGAAGTAATGTGAAGATGGATTCAAAAGGTTTTTAAATCTGTTCTGGCCTATGCTATTTTAAAAATAGAAAAGTCGAAAAAAATAACTAGTTTTCTTACCAACGAGCCAAAAACCGTTTTGAACATGCCCGTGATTTCACTTCCACTCCGAACAGGTAAACGGTAGAGCATCTCTAGCAGGTTCCCTAAACCGTTTCCTAAAACACTATTGCGGACAGTCTCAGCCTCTATACCCATCCAGCAGGGTCTCTATCTCAGTCTTTAAATTTAAAGACTCCCTCCAGAGTCTCTATATTTAGAGACTCTCCAGAGAATCTCTATATCTTTTCGACGATAGGGACTCTGCTGAAGATGATGAAAATATAGGGAACGAATAGGATTTACAGAAGGGATATAGAGAACGAAATATAGATCCTGCTGGCAATGCTCTAAAAGTGTAGGGTAAAAATAATAATGAAAGGAAGGCACATTTCTCTTGCAAAATCCTCCCCTGTCCATCGAAGGATTCTGTGCATCTTCTCTCCTCGCTAGTCGCTAGTCACACTGCTCCCTTCGTCAAGACACGTAGCGGAGCTAGGGGCGAATCCGTACAGACCGCCGGCTCCACCTCCATGCACCTCTAGCCAATTCCTACCCGCCACCTGTTGCGTGGGCCACTTGCATGCGCCCTCTCATGGGCCATTGATGTCAGCGAGCGTGTATACAACACCCTGCGCTTGCTCTTCGTAAGCCACAGGCGCGGGCCGGACCCACCGCACCGGTCGAGCCGGTCACCCGGTCTCGTCCTGCCTGCTAGCTGGTCACCACCATTTCATTTCAACTCTCTTCTGCACCTCCGCGCCTGCCCCTCCTCCTCCTTGTAGGTCCAGCCGTCGGCGACGTCAGAGGTGCGATCAAACTTCTTCTCCCTTCTCGTTGCTTCCTACACTAATGCCTCGAGCTCCGTATTGGGGCCTCTCTGCCCTAGTTTCTAATGGCGACCTCTCACTTGATTCATGTGTGCAGGTTTGGTCTCCTGAAGTAGGGGTGAAAACGGGTCGGGTAATACCCGACCCGTATACGATCCGCTGCTTTTTTTGTTGTAAAATTCGGGTTCGGGTACGGGTAATTTTCTGTCGGGTACGGGTAGTACCCGGATAGTAGAGGTTCGGAAACGGGTCGGATACAGTTCGGGCGATACCCGGACAATTACCCGATCTATCGGGTCGGGTACGGGTACTCGGATTATTTTAAAAAATAGGTACCCGGCCTCCCAACAGCCCACCTATGCAAGCCTAGTATAGCCCAGTAGCCCACTCCAAAACCAAAATTGCTTAGGCTTACCTAGTTCATCTCAATCCGTTCCTCACTTCCTCCCTCTCCACGGAGTCAAGCCGCCGCCATCCACACCTCCCGGCGTCGCCGTCCAGCGCTGCCATCCGCGCCTCCCTCTCCCTGCACGTCGTCAAGCCGAGGGCGCCGCCCTCCCGCCGAGGTTCGCCCATCACCTTTTCTTTTTGTAATTAGTGGGGATTCCTGAAAATTTTCATCTGCGAAGGCTTCAGGTTCTTGTAGAAGCAGGCCCTGATTTGATCGCTTTTGAAATAATTCCTAACAAATTGGAAGCTCAGGTGTGCTATTTATTTCTACCTACACTAGGGATCTTTTGCCTTGCATTTAGTAACACATTTTTGCAAAATAGTTGCTGATGTTTGGCTTGTGGGTCTGTAGGGTAAGGCGCCGATGGTATCTTCCAACAGTAACAAGAGTGCTACTACCCCTACTAGCAAGTTGATGGCGAGCTCGTTCAATGTCGCAAATTTGAGCAAAGCTGTGGTTTTGGTGCCATCCACAAAGCCAGTGAAAGGTATAAGTTTTTTAATTAATATGTTGTATGTGTATGCGGTTTATGTGGTCCAAGTGTATGTGTATGTCGTCCAAGTGCATTAATTTTAGCAAGTGTATGTGTATGTGGTCCAAGTGCATTAATTGTCAATTCATCATTTTATCTTTGTAGTTGTCCAATCAAGTGCAAGTGAAAGTGTAAATGTACAAGCAATTGAAGGAGAAGAAGAAGAGGAGGAAAATCCTAAAGTAAGAAAAAAAAACTCACTTCATGGATGTGGTAACATTTCAATAAGTTTGAGATGGAGGTGAAAAAGGAGGATGGTTCGATCAAAGTGGACAGACATGGGCAAAATGTAATAGGTGCACACATAAAACTAGGGCTAAAAGTTCAAATGGTACAAATGCTTTCAGTAATCACTTGAAGTACAAACATAGTGTGGTGAAAGGTCAACAACTTCTAACTCAGAATGAGGGCGGCATGGCAACATATCGGTATGATCAAGATGCTAGTTTGAGATATTTTTATGATGCCATCATTATGCATGAGTATCCATTTAATATGTCTCAACATAAGTATTTTATCAAATTTATCAAGTCTTTACGACCTAGCTTTCCTTTGAAATCTCATGTTACTGTTCGAAAAGATATCATGGATATCTATAAAGAGGGCAAAAACAAGTTATATGAACACTTCAAAACACTCTCTTGTCGTGTTAGATTTACTATGGATATGTGAACATTAAATCAGAATAAAACATACATGTGTATAACAGCTCATTGGATTAATGATAATTGGAACATGCAAAAAATATTATCAGTTTTATCCATGTAGAAGGCAGTCATTCAGGAATAAAATTGGGTGAAATATTTTTTTCAAATGTGTTGAATTCGAACCTTGACAAAAAATTGTTTGCCATATCATTGGACAATGCTTTTTCAAATAAAGTTGTTGTTGATGTAATTGTTGAAAATGCACAAGGCTTGCTTGTATGTGGTGAGAAATTTTTTCATCTTAGATGTGCAAATCACATATTAAACCTTGTTGCTAGATATGGGTTAGAATTAATTAGAGATGCCATTGAAATCATAAGGGAGTTCATAACAATTATCAAAAGATTACCTCAACAGTTAGAGGCATTTGAAAAGTATGCTCAAGAATGTGATCTAGACACAAAAAGAGTTCTTTCCTTGAATGTTGCCACGAGATGAAACTCTACATATATCATGATAAGAGATGCTATTTATTATAAGGATGCTTTTGATCGTCTTGCTCTCAAACATAGAGCTAGATATGCACATGTCATCCCCTCAAGTGAGGATTGGTTGAATGCATCAAGTATTAGCAAATGTTTGAAAAGGTTTTATGATGTCACATTGCTTTTCTCTGTCACATCTTACCCTACTGTAAATCAGTTCTATCGAAAATTTTATGAGATCAAGATAGCTATTACAAAATGGTTTGACAGTTATAAGTGCATAATGTCTAGCATGGCTAACATAATGAAAGATAAGTTTGAAAAATATTGGGATATGAGTAATATGGCTTTGGCGGTGGTAACCTTCCTTGATTCAAGGTACAAACATAAAATGGTTGAGTTGTACATGTCTAGAATGTGTAACCAGAAGATGGTTGAGATAGAGAAGATAAAATTTATGAATGTTGTGAATGAGTTATTTGCATTTTATTCATCAACCATCAATGCAACATCAACAAATAATGTGTCTAGTTCGAAAAAGAGTGGTTTGGTTTCTAATCCAAAAGATATTGATGATGATGAGGTCGATATTGATGTGTTGTATCTTTTCAGGGATAGGGACTCTGCTGAAGATAATGGAAATATAGGGAACGAATAGTGATTTAGAGAAGGGATATAGAGAACGAAATATAGAGGTCCTGCTGGCAATGCTCTAAAAGTGTAGGTAAAAATAATAATGAAAGGAAGGCACATTTCTCTTACAAAATCCTCCCCTGTCCATCAAAGGATTATGCGCATCCTCTCTCCTTGCTAGTCGCTAGTCACACTGCTCCCTCTGTCAAGACACGTAGCGGAGCTAGGGGCGAATCCGTACAAACCGCCGGCTCCCCCTCCATGCACCTCTAGCTAATTCCTACCAGCCACCTGCTGCGTGGGCTACTTGCATGCGCCCTCTCATGGGCCATCCATGTCAGCGAGCGTGTATTCAGCACCCTGCGCTTGCTCTTCGTAAGCCATGAGCGCGAGAGTGGTTTAGTTTCTAATCCAAAAGATATTGATGATGATGATGAGGTCGATATTGATGTGTTGTATCAATCCACAAATAATATGAGCAATCTGTCAGAGTTGGATGTGTATATGAATAAGGCGCCATTGAAGATCAGTGAAGGTGATGCGACATTTGATATCCTATCATGGTGGAAAGGGCAAATGAAAATTTTTCTATTTTTTCTTGTCTTTCTCGTGATGTGTTATCTATGCAAGTATCTACGGTTGCTTCGGAGTCAGCATTTAGCGCCGTTGGGAGCGTTATTGATGCATTTCGTATTCGACTTGCTCCTAAAATTGTTGAAGCTTTGGTCTGTACCAAGGATTGGATGATTGCTTCGAAAAAAGGTTTGTTTTAATTCGTCTTTTTATTTATTTATGCATTCAATATGTTTTTATTGTTACCTGCTAATATATTGTATGTTAATTTCAGATCTAGAGTGTCGGGGATTGAATTACGGCCCATTGCCATGGCCCGCTCCCTGACGGCCCAATCGAACAGCCTACCAGGGCCCAGCTCCCTGGGAGGTTCTATCAGGCCCATGAGCATCCTGCCGAACAGCCTCCGGGTTGGCACGGTGCGTAATGGCCTAGGATTCCTGTTTGAGTCCGGCTCGAACAGAGTTCTGCGCGGCTACGTGAAGACCCGGACGTGGTTTCCCGGATTGGATTAGGAGTCGTGATCCCCAAGATTAGGAGTTTACCTTATCTGCCTCGGGATATATTTGGGTCGAGAATCATCTGGTCTAAGGCCTACCGTCCCTTGTCAGTCTGTCTCGACGGTCCGTAGCCGTCGAGATTTGTTGCGACGATTCATATCTCGGTTCTCTCGACGGCTTCAGGCCGTCGGGACAGAGCTCTCCCCAGTCGCGCGAGGCTATGCAGTTATCTCGACGGCTATAAGCCGTCGAGAAAGATCATGGCCTTTCACGTTGTGACACGTGGCTAGCTTTGCCTGAACGGTGACTGGTGAAAGGCTATCTCGACGGCCTGAGACCGTTGAGATACAGCTCTCCCAACGGTCGCAAGGGGTAGGCCAGTTATCTCGACGGCTACCAGCCGTCGAGAGAGATAACGGCCTTTCACGGTGTGACACGTAGCATTCTTTGTTTGGGTGGTGACTGGTGGTAGTCAATCTCGACGGCCGCCGGCCGTCGAAAATGGTGAATATAAGGGAATTGCACTGGGACTTAAGGCAAATTTCGCCTCAGTCCCAATCGCGAGTCCCGCTGCTGCTGCCGTCCCGCGCCGTCCGCGCTGCCAGCGCCGCCAGCCGCCAGCCGCGTCGCCGTCGCGTCTAGGTTTTCGATTTCGTTCCTCCACACATGAGTAGTCAAAACCTGATTTGCGATCGGTAAACAGCTGTGTCTTATGCTAGGGGGAGGATGGGGTTAACTATTACGGTATAATCGAAGAGATAATTGAACTTGTATTCGAAGGAAGTAAAGAGCTCTTAGTAGTTCTATTTCATTGCCTGTGGTTTGAATCGTATGATGGCGTCCGACGTAAACATGACATTGGCTTAGTTGAAATAAAGCACACTTTCAGACTCAAAGGATACGATCCATTCATTCTCGCAAACCAGGCAGAGCAGGTGTATTATCTTCCCTATCCATGCCAAAAACTATAAAAGGAAGTGTTAAGGAAGATTTGAAGTCGTGGTGGGTTGTGTTTAAGGTTCGTCGGCCAGGCAGATTGGTAGACCCAACAACCGATGATTACGAGGGTTCAACACAGGATCACCGACTGAACACCACAATGGTAGTCGATATTGGGTCGGGACTTGATGAACTACAAACAATTGAAGACCCGGATGTCGAAGAAGAACAAGAAGAACATGAGGTTCAAGAAGACCCGGATGCCGTGGGATCGTTAAACGAAGATATTATGGATGTCGACGATAATTACTGCTAGATATTATAAATATCCGAGGTTACATGTGCGTACTAAAATATCTTACTTTCAATTATTTATCAAGATTTGCATTATTTATTTGACTAACTATTCTTTAATTTTCAAATGCAGGATATGCCTAACGTTCGTCAACCCCCGCGGCATGCACAGGAGGAGGAGGCCTCTGAGCCCAGGCAGGAGCTAGCTCTGACTCAGGAGAGTGGAGCTAGTGCGTCCGGGGCAGGAGATAGCCAGGTAGGGTCGTCCTCTTAGGCAAGTAGGAGGAAAAGGGGGCCCAAACAAGGTGAGGACCGCACTACCTCAGCAGTCTGGGCGACCGACGATCTAGATTGATGGTGACAGGTACATATTTTTTGTAGCAAATTACTTTTGTGATATTTTTGATTTTAATTATATAAACAAATGTGCAGCACCATGTCCACGGTGGATGTCAATGAGAAGCATCAGCCTGGGACAGAGCTTGGCACCCTGGCGTGGTAGTACTATCCTGGGTTAATAACCCAGGACGGGACAGCAAGACCAACGTACAGCTGGGACGATTACAGGCTAGCCCCGCATGGGAATAGCACCGCCACGGATCAAGTCATCAACGAGTTTTGGATAAGATACACAATAACTCAAACATTTATTTATTTTAACTTCTAACCATATCTGTTGTTATACCATACTTCAGCTTAGGTTCGCTCCGCAGAAGGGACTTCAGCAGACTGATTTTGCTCCTGTCATCAAGAGGATGGCGAAGCAGAGGGTACAGGACATGATGTCCAATGCCCGTGTCACGGCCGTTCAGGAGTATCACAGGTGAGTAGCCTAACCTCACAATACATTTAAGTTTCACGTGTTCGTTTCTAATTTCTATCTTTCCCTGTTTTTGTAGGAGACAGGAGCAGCAAAACCTCACGACCTAGACGGCTCGTCAGTTGTATTTGACGGTCGGTCAATACAACCAGGTCCGTCCTGAGTGGTGTCAGGAGGACGCCTGGGAAGCTATTGGTAGAAAGTGGGACAACCCCGAGTGGAAGGAGAAGTCAGAAAAAGCAAAGAGGAATAGGGGCGTTAAAGATTACAAATCTAACACCGGGAGGTGGTCGATTGAACAGTTGGGGAAGTAACTGGTAATATAAAAATTTTTACTCGTCATCATTTTAAATTGTCGTACTAACACATGTCTCATCATATTACAATTTAGTTGGTGAAGACGGGGGTTAGGCCCAACCCGATGGATGTGTGGAAGCAGGCCCACACGAAAAAGGCGCCGCCTGGTGGACAACCGACCTTGGATCCCCATGCATATCTCTGTTTGGTAAGTGTCGACAAAATTGATCAATACAATTATCTTATATTCATTTATTTGTTTGATTTTGACTATCACGACAGTATGTAGGAGCGTTATAAGGACGCTTATAGAGAGGAGCATGGGGAGGAGAGCAATCCAGAGGAGGCTCCCCTCGATCCTCGTTGGATCATAAGCACATGGGGGGCAAGGCTCACGAACGGCTGGCGGTCGGTGGTGACCACCTACGGTAAAATCTCTTTCGTACACTTGTATATTATGATTGCAAAACTGACTGCTATATTATACATGTTACAGGTCTTCAGAGTATATACCCGAGGTTCAGGCTAGCCAGAGCGGCGGTGAGACCCGTCGGTAGTTTGAGGAGCGCCTGCAGAGGGAGAGGGAGCAGCAGCAGAAGAGGCACGAGGAGGAGCAGGCCCATGATAGAGAAATGATAAGGGCCATGCAGGAGAGTCTGAGGGCAGCGCGAGAGGACTACGACAGAAGGCTTCGACAGGTTGAGGCGTTCGTCGCTGGGGTAACGCATTCGCACTTCAATTCTTTTTTATAAATGCATATCTTATCATGTGTACTAACGGAATCAAATATATGTGTAGATCTGTCCAAGTGATCACGCGGGGCTTGCGGGCAGCTCCTCGAGCCAGGTGGGGACTGCGGGTCCCTACACAGGTGGCCCGATCGTGTATGGTAGCCACCCAGCCCCTCCAGGCACCTATGTTGGCCAGGGTGGCTACCCTGGACAGACGGCACCACCGAGCACCTACGGGACCCAGCCGACCTACGTCCCCACGCCCAACTACCCGAACGTCGAGCGTCCCTGGTTCCGTGATCTAGCGGTAAGTCACCTCTGCGAAATCAATACACTATCGCATAGTATATATATGTCAACTGACTAATTGAAAAATCTCGTAGGGTTCAGAATCTGCCATGTCTACAACTCCGTCCTTCGTGCCACATCCTCAGGACGCAGCAGGGCGAGGATGCCTCCGGGAACATAGCCGCCAACCTCGCGGAGCAGCTCTTCGGGACACCACCACGACAGCCGTGATGTTTGTTCTATTGTGTTTATGATGTTAATATTGTCATTGTGATGTTCGTCATTTTATTTTTTATATTTTTATTAAATCAAGTATATGCATCAAAAAAATATTTTCATCATTTTTCTAAATTTTTTAAAACCATTCGTTATTTGTTATTTAATGTAAAATGATTAGCTTAGTTTTTATTGTTACAAGTCTTAATAGAAATTGAGAATTATTGAATTTTGGGTTATATTCATGTGTGCTCTTTTAACTCTGAAAAATGTATTCTGCTCAAATACGTTTCCACTTAACCAAGAGCCACCTATCCTCACACTAGCAAGCTTTCTTTTACCTCTAGCCATGCATGCAGGCAACACACAACACGTGCACGCAACGCCATTAGAGCTTGGTGGAGCTCGGCTAGCCGGAAGTGGTGACCTCCAGTTCACAAACTGACTGCAAAAATGGATTTCTCTCAACTCAGCGCTTTCAAAGGGACCTATAGTTATGGTTTCGACGATCGACGGTTCCGCCGCCGAGGACACGTATTTATACACAAGATAAATGAGTAGCTGCCAAGAGTTACAGGCAAAGTTAATTAAACTGGACGTGACAAGCAAACATGCATGCTTGTGGGCGCGCAGCCACACCCGTCGGACGTCCGATCCGTGCGGAGCGATCGGACGCCGCCGTGCGCGTTGTCGAATCCGTGAGGTTCCATCAGACACGTTCCTCCCCACTGAACACTGTGAACCTAGTACGCATACTCTGTGAATCTTCGATGAATAAAACAAGGCAAACATTCGGGCGCATTTATCCAAAAGGTTCTATCCGGTCCCAAGAGCATGCATAATGTTTCACCTCAACTGTTTATAAGCTATTTATAAGAGATGCCATGTCACATCTTTTATGATATGTACAAAAATTAAAGAAGAGAGACAGAGAGCGGAGAGTCGTCGCTTCCACAAGCGATCGATCATGTGTGTGTGTGGGGGGGGGGG